>VDFB02074203.1:0-15289 GCA_007258455.2 Sequoia sempervirens
AGATGGTGAAACCCTAGTTGAATCTGACCCAAATCTAACAAGAAAATGTGCACGCGTCGTTTGAACATGAACAAGCTTGGAGGATTCATGCAAGAAAAGGAAAAATGCATGGAATGAAAATAAAATGAAATTAAAAAGACTAAAAACCATTTAAAAGGACATTAACCCTGCAATTAATGTTAACTCATATGAGGTCCGAAATTGCAAGGCAGGAAAATTTGATGTCAGTGCATTTAAAACTTGGAAGAAAAAATTCCAAGGTCACTAAAATTTAGCGACCCTACAACCTTTTTAATTTTTTTCATTTTGAATTGCAAGGGCGTTGAAATTCAACGCTCCTACAAGTGTAAAAGATTTTCTAACTCCCAAAACTTGGATTTTCACAACTTGCACCAAAAGGCGAAAAATGACAAAATGAAAAAGGTAAATGCTCAAAATGGCTTTCTGAGGATGAGGGACCACACAAGAGGACCGATGCAAATTCACCTCGTTTTGCATGCTTAGAGTTCATGAGCTACAAAACAAACAAGTTTTGTAGGGGTTATCCCACAAATTGAGCACAACTGAATTCGAGGATAACAATATACATTGCAAGCTTTTTTATTAATTTTTCAAGAATAATTCCAAGCTCTCTATTGTGCAAACACTAAAAAGTTTATTAAAAAATAGCACAAATTTTCTTGCAAGATAATTTTCCTAAACATGATAAAGTTGTGAGTCATAATGTAGATGGTGTTCCTATATTTTTCAAAATGCCTTGGTCCATTACATGAATTTACCAAAAAGAATAAAAAAAATATAAATTGTGCACCCAACAACCCTTACGAAGATAAGGTGTACACATGAGAACATGTTTGGACCAATGTGAAAACTATAAAATCTTTCACAAAGACAACGATTGTGTTACAAAGTTCATTTACATTGTTTGAATTTAAGAAATAGAGAGAAAACTAGAGGAATGACAAGTGGCATTAGCAAGGATGTCTCTCTTAATCCAATCAACAATGAAATGAAATATTTTAATAATGTGCACGAGGCCAAAGAAGCCTATGGGACCCAAGGACAACACAAGAGTCACCAATAGAAAAGCTCTATAAAGTTTGTAAACTTTTTTTGAGATCAACCCTTTTGCAATGGATTTTGATGATGAAGTTTGCAGCTTTGACAAACCTTGTCTCTTCAAACAAGGTACTTAAATTATCAACTTGCAAGGTGTCTTCATAGCTAGCTTGGATGTCTGTATATGCTGAGCACTCCATGATGAAGTGCCATTCTTGTTGAACAATTGGAATACTAAAAGGGGGGGTGAATCAGTATTCTTTTAAACCACTTAAACATTAGACATCCAATACGTATAACACATTCAATTGCAATAATGAAAGAAAGAATTAAAATATCCAACAACATCACATAACACATGAACACTAGGATTTTTACGTGGAAAACCCAAAATGGGAAAAACCACGGTGAGGATTAGCTCACAATATATTATAACTGGTTATAGTATATTACAGAAGTGCTCACTGCAAGTGGACTCACTATCCAAGTGGACTCGTTGTCCAATGGGAAAAGAAATCTTGAGATAGAAGAGATTGTGGCACACAACCAATTTGAATTGTTTAAAATGCATCTACCATATGCTAGAATATAGTTCCATTGAAGCTCAAAATACAGACTCAAAACTCTTTATACTGATTTGTATCAACACTCTTCTCTACTCTACATTCACACTGACTTCACACAATTTGATTTCACTAACTCATTTCTCATCACACCATCATCAAAATACTGAAAAATATCTTACTTATATATCCACTTCACTCATAACATCAATTAGGTCAACCTAATTAGATGTATCATTCAAAATATACAAAATAGGACTTGTCAGCTCAAGATTTATACACACACTTCATGCCAAGACTCAATTATCAAAACACTTTTGAAATAGGTCGGAATGGACCTATAATAGATCTCACATAACTTCCCAATACTTATTTAAGCTTCGCATACCTTTAAACCTAATAGGTCAACACCACAGGAGACCTAATACAAAAGTTCTCCAACTGTATACTCATATTCGGACACACATAACTCAAAACATCATGCCAACTAGAATGCACACACATTTGGCATCTATCAACATCTCCTCAAATCCATAAAGTCAAAATCCAATCTGCGGAGAAGTGCAAACTCTCCAACTCAAATGCACAAAACTGGAAAACACCTATAATTATTAAGTTGAACTTCAGATACTCATAACTTTCACACCAAAAGTCAAAACAAGATGAAATTCTAGAATTAAGTTCTAACAACCAACAAAATCATGTTAGAAGCACAAAGCAAAATATTCAACAATGAACCAATGCCGACCCAATTACCAAATCCTCTATACACAAAATCACTGGTATTAACACTTAGTCAATTTTCATCACTGGATCAAACCTTCTTGCAAAATTGTCTTATGCAAACATCCTAAAACATGCTAGAGCCAACCAAAATGATCTGGACCATGATTTCCAAAGAAAGATACAATGTTGACATCAATGACAACATTGCAGTGCATAATTGTATGTACCTCAAGTGCTTGTTCCACATGCTCCTATTGCCAACAAAATCAATGACATCTTGTTAATCTTCCAACAATCTTCCCCTTTGTCATTGATGGAAACATACCTAAACATCTTCAAAAATATTCTCCCCCTTTGACATCAAGGGAAAAGGGTGCATACAAAAACTTTTCTAACACATACCGGATCTCCCCCTAAGAAATATATGCATATGTATAGATTGAAAGATTGAATTGACTCCCCCTATATTATGTACCAGAGTAAAACCAAAAGCTTGTACTAGAAACCGCTCTATATAATTAGCATATGTAAAAAGAATTTGGAATTGAAAAATGGAAATGCAAAAAGAAGATAGAAATATTATTAACCTGAGGAGGTTAACTCTTGAAGCTTTACAATATAAAGTTGTCATTCTTACTTGCCTTCCTCCCAGATCTTCTTATAGCCAAGCATCTAGAATCTAATTCTAGTGTACCTTCTTTAGGTTGTTGATGCAGGACCAGTCTTGATAGCCTTCTCGTACACACATTAAACCTTTGGAAGCTCTCTCTTTCTGGGACTCAATTGATTCCATTTCATCTTTGATTATTTTTGTTCCTCTGGGCCACTTCATACAATATTAAAATAAGGCCTTCACTTCATTCACACAATCTTGTGAACCCTTGAGGTTTTCTTGAAAATTTTTGTGTGCAAGAGAAAACTTCTCAGTGATCTCTATCATTTTCTTATAATTTATCTTCTTTTCAACTCCATTCTCTACTTGTCCTCTAATACTAGAGGCATATTCTTTAAAAGAATCAATTAATAACTTCATACTCTCCATACCAGAAAGTGAAATGTCAATGCTTGCATTGGGTATAGCCTCTTGCAACACCTTCATAGCTTCTTCCATCAACTCTCCACTCTTTTGATGTGTTTCTATAATCTCCTTCCGGGTAGATGCATGAAATACTTTTCCCAACTAAAGCTTGTGGAGTGGGGAAATCATATCAAGATCCACATTTCCCTATTGCATAGGTAGTTGTAATAGTTGTGCCGATACAATAGGTTGGAACTTGAGCTGCATACTAAGTAGATTATTTAAGGAATATTTGAAGGAGCTAGAGGATTCACCAAAATCCGTCATGTTCTTTGTAGTCTTCTCTTTTAATTCCTTTTCCCCATTCTTTTCGAAGCTCACTTGTGTCTCTACCACTATTTTTGCATCTCTAGATGCATCTTCATTATTAGATCTTCATCAACCTTCTCATTATTTTCTTGTTCACCTTCCTTCTCTGCACCAACACCATCCTTATTTACATTTTCTTCACCAAAAAACCTATTTGTGGTATCCAAAGGAGATGTATCTTCAACATTTTCTTTAGGTACTGAAGGAGTATCTTCCTTTGCAATGCCTTCTTCGATCATTGCTTCCTCAATATTCTTCTTTGTCTCTCCATCATCCTTTGTCACTTCTTCCATTTCCAGAAGAACATTGTCCTAAGCATACTCTTCATCTATTACATTCTCATGTTGAGCATCAATGTTATGTGTTTCTTCTCTTGTATTGACTTCCGGACTAGTATCTTCTTTGTTTTTTGAAGTCATTCCATACTTCTATGCTATGTCTACAATCTTGTTAACTGACTCCTTTCGGAGCCTCTCAAACTCACCTTTATCTTTACCCATAAGGGTAGTTACTCTTTTCTTTACCTTAAATTTTGTGTTATACAACACATCCAATGTGGCTTTAGTTTCCTCTAAGAGAGGGGAACCAATCTTTTTCAATGCATATTCTTTTATTTTTGCTTCTTCTATTGCTTCTTTCCTTCTCTTCACCAAGACATTCCACAACTCTAAAGGAATTTGTTTTTCAATGTTCCTCATGTCATCTTCTAAAATAATAATGTACTTAATGATAGCCTCTACAATGGTGGCCTTATCCACCTCATTTGCTTCATTGTACAGGGCTGCAATTTCTACTAACATTTCATGCTACAAGATGTTATTGAAAAATTCTTCTAACTTCATGGGAGTGTGAGTTCTTACCGGCTCTATTTTCTTTTTCTTTTTCCTTTCATCTAGATTCTTCTTATTCCTTGTTTTTGATTTATTCTTCTCCAATGACACCTTCTTGGTGACTTCTTTCTGCTTCTCTCGCATGTGAACTACAAAAGCTTCCTTTTCTATTTTTTCTTCACTGTCTGTAATGTCAATGATTCACATTTCGCTTCACCTTTGCTTCACCTTTCCTTTTGCAGAACAACTATGGTCCTTCTTCCTCCTCTTCTTCATCATCTTCAACATTTACACATTTCTTTTCTCTCACAACCTTTTGTTTCTCTTCTTGTTAGGGGGTTGTAGTGGTGTTACTGGTAGATTTCTTCTTTTCGGGCCTTGTTTCGCACAAAGGCAATTTCTCCTTCTTGGATATATTTAGTTGATTTCCTCTTCTCACCTATAGGGGGCTTAGTCCTGAAGGACTTCTGAATAGAAGTGGTAGTTGTTCTACCAGACCTTCTAGTGCCTGATGAGCTTCCTAGAGCTCCAACCCTTGCTCTTGCTTGCTCCACTTTCTCCTTCTCAATGCTCATTGTGAATGAATTTGGCTAAGTAAAATCAATTTATAACCTTTGGAATTGACCTAATTTCGTATTGAGTGCTTCAAACAATAAAGTTGGAAAACCTTTCAATATGTGCACAGTCACCTTCAAATGCGCCACAATCTTCCACATTTCAACATTTTCTACCAGAATTTTCTCCAAAAGATCAAACATTTTGATCTACACCACATATCCCCGTGCTAAAGCATTAGCACAATTTTCTTTGGTAGAGGATGAATTTTTTTCATTAAAGCTCCCCCTGAGCCAAATCTCTCAACTTAGTTTCTAGAGGAAACATCTACAACTGATGCTAGTATAGATTCATCCTTAACCTCAGTGTCTTCCTTCTTTCTCCAAATCTTATCTATCTCCTTTGCTTTTGTCGGATCAATCTTTTGTACTGGTTCATTCTTCTTTACCAGATTATCCTTCTTCATATTTTTGCTTCTGCAAAACTTAGAAATGTGTCCAAGCCTATTGCAATTGTAGCATATGAAATTCTTTTGACCAGTATTCCTTCCATTTATTCTAGATCAGCATTGATTAGCTTTATGCCCAAATCTATAACATGTATAACAGTAGCCTTTGAAAGATTGAACCATTCTACCATTTTTATAGTCATTCATCATTTGACTTCTACAATCATTAGCTCTATAACCAAATTTCTTGCATGTAAAACATTGACCAGAAAAAGGTGGAACATTTTGATTCATTAAACAATTAAATATATGGGTACCTTTGTGCATTTGGTTATCTAACTGATGGTCTTCTAGCTGCATTTCTTTGATTTTGGATCTGCTTTCCATTATTCTTATCTTTAGTCTTCTTTTCAGCATTTGATGTTTGGTCTAATTTTGAACTTTCACCCTTTTCAAATCCTAAACCTTCTTTGTCTTTAGAGCCTTTCTGATTTGCAATCATTTCATCAAGCTCTATAGAATTCATCTTGAATTTTTCTTCACGACTCCTTGCTTTCTCTAGATTTGGTCTCAAATTCAAAACTTCTTGTTCAAGCCTTGTGCATTCTTCAAATTTTCTTTTCACCATTGTATTCAAGCATATTCTTCAACTCTTTTTCTTTATTCAACTTGCACCTTCAGACAAGTAATTGTTTCATTTGCTTGCTTCAACTACTTACTAACCTCCTTATGCCTTTCTCTGAATTTATTGACTTGCTCCCTCAATCTGCTGATGCATTCATTTTTCTTCTGACATTTTCATTTAAATCTCTATTTCCCCCTTGATTTCTTTCAAGATCTTCAAGAGCAACTTTGAGTTATTCGTTCATATCAAATATGTAATCATCTATAGATCCAACAGTAGGAATCTCTTCTGGAGGAGTAGGTAATATTCTAATATCCATGTGTTCAACCTCCAAGATCTTCCCCAAATGGTTAAGCTCCTTCCAAGGCACCAAGCTCTAATACCAATTGTTGAACACCCAGAATACTAAGGGGGGTGAATCAAAATTATTTTAAACCACTTAAACATTCAGACATCCAATACTTATAGCACATCCAATTGCAATAATGAAAGAATGCATGAAAACATCCAACAACATCACATAACACATGAACACTAGGATTTTTACGTGGAAAATCCAAAATGGGAAAAACCATAATGAGGATTAGCTCACAATATATTATAACCGGTTATAGTATATTATAGAAGTGCTCACTGCATGTGGACTCACTATCCAAGTGGACTCACTTCCCACTAATAAAATAAAAGAGATAGAAGAGATTGTGGCACATAGCCAATTTGAACTGTTACAAAATGCATCTACCATATGCTAAAATACAGTTCTATTGAAGCTTAGAATACAAACTCAAAAATATTCATACTGATTTGTATCAACACTCTTCTTGGCTCTGCATTCACACTAACTTCGCACAATTCACTTTCACTAACTCATTTCACATCACACCATCATCAAAATACTGAAAAAGATCTTATTTATATATCTGCTTCACTCATAACATCAATTAGGCCGGCCTAATTAGATGTATCATTCAAAATATACAAAATAGGACTTTTCATATCAAGATTTATACACACACGCTTCGTGCCAAGACTCAAATCTCAAAACACTTTGAAATAGGTCGGCATGGACCTCTAATAGATACCACATAACTTCACGATACTTATTTAAGCTTCACATACCTTTAAACCTATTATGTCGGCACCATAGGAGACCTAATACAAAATTTCTCCAACTGTATACTCATATTCAGACACGTGTAACTCAAAACATCATGCCAACTAGAATGCACACACATCTGACATCTGTCAACATCTCCTCAAATCCACAAAGTCAAAATCCAATCAACAGAGAAGTGCATACTCTCCAATTCATATGCACAGAACTGGGAAACACCTATAACTGCTAAGTCAAACTTTTGATACTCATAACTTTCACACCAAAAGTCAAAACAAGCTAACATTCTGGAATTAAGTTCTTCTAACATCCCTGCTTAATTAATCAAAAACAACAAACAAAATTATGTTAGAAGCGCAGAGAAAAATCTTCAACAATGAACCAATGTAGACCCAATTACCGAATTCCATATGCACAAAATCACTGGTATTAACACCTAGTCAATTTTCATCACATCGAATCAACCTTATGCAAGCATCCTAAAACATGTTAGAGCCAATCAAAATGATCTGCACCATGATTTCCAAAGCAAGATACAATGTTGACATCAATGAAAACATTGCAATGCATAACTATATCTACCTTGTGTGTATTCCACATGCTCATGTTGCCAACAACAACATCAATGACATCTCCTTGATCTTCCAACAATTTTGTCTCCACCATTCCCTTGTTACAAAATCAACACTCTTTTTCCCATTCCTCTTTAGGTACCATCCATCTACCCATTTCACATCTGAGATGATGTGAACTTGTTCATAATTGAGCTATCAACATTTTTTCTTTCCACTTAATATTCGATCCTATATAGGATTTTTTTTCATGGTCCCACATGCAATTGAATTTTTTGATATAGTAAGCTTTTTTACACCCTTTTTTTTTGTCCATATAGAATATTTAAACTTTTCTCACATATTTTTTTATTTCTTCATTTGTGTTTGGGCATTCAAGCATATCCACATCCCACTTTTTTATCCATTTGTTATTTTGCTTCATCCAAGTGTTATTTCTTCTAGTTAGCTCGTCCTTCATAATTAGTTTAGGCCAATGATGGTTCTCCATATTTGGGACCTTATGTAGGTAGCTTAATAATTGAATCATCGTCAAGGCTTCCAAGGGAAAAGTACCAGTCTCAACCAATAAAATCTCATAAGGTATTGTAATCTTGAGTTTGAGGCTACTCATGATTAGATGCTTTTGGATTCTTTCCACTTGTATTCATTTCTATTATGACATGTTGCTGCCCCAAATTTCACGCCCATAGAGAATCACTGGAGTAACAAGTAAACCAAAAAGCGTTATTTTGGTTTTTCAATCCCATAATTCTGCATTTCCACATCTATTTTGTCAGTATTTAGTTGCTCTAGTAATGGAAGTCTGTTGATCCAATATTTTGATACAGATTACCTTATTTTGTAAGATTTACTTTGAAGATGATAATATGTTCTATCTTGACATCAATTGCATCCACTAACAAGGTTTCAGTTGACAAGGTTGTATGGTTGGAAAGGTACAATTACCAGTAGCTTGGGTAACAATGCCATGCTTATACACTGGCTCTATACATCAGTTTTTTTGTCCGGATTCTATCATAGAAAAAAGTATCACTACATGACTTTGTACATAGATTTGAGACTACAAAATGCATTCTACATTGGAGTTTCATAGTGATATATGAAGGTATTTGGAATATATGAATGATAGAATTTTTCTCTAAAGACAACAGTGAGTTTCTATACAGTACACTGATATGGGAGATTTCACATTTTCTCATATTTTATTACCATGCCATGCGGTGTTGAAGATAAGTAGTTCAATGTCATCTAAAGGAGAATTTGTTATGTTAACAATTTTTTGTGTTACATGTTTGATGGATTGCATATATGTTTGGAATTTTGATATATTAGGTCTAGCTCTGGCTGAGCTAATTTTGTATTAATGTTAAGAAGTCTTAATATGTGCTACGAATGATAAAGGGATCTATCTTAGGTCAATGTCGACTATTTATATGCGAAGATGAATGTGTTTTGAGGATAATGCCGACAAAGTTGGTTTTTGATTTGAAATAAGGTTTCTCTAATTAGGCCAACCTAATTAGTGAACATGGATATATATGTATATACGCAAGACATTTTCAAAGTGTGGAAGAGAGCAAAGAAAAGGCGAGAGAGACATGAAGATAGAGAAGAGAGTTTGTGTGTGTGATGTATATGTGCAAAATTGTATAGATGAGAAAACAGATGTGTTGTATACAGAAAAGTTATTCATGTATTGTGCTTCACCAGAATTGAACTCCAACACAAGGAAGGTGGATTCTATCTCAATTCATCACTTGGAAGTGAGCCATTCTCTATTTTGTAAATTGCTTCAGGTTGTGAGCCTTTAAGGACAGTGTGTCTTGGCAGTGAGCCATTGTAATATTCTATATCCAGATATATTATATTGTGAGCTAACCCTCACTGTGGTTTTTCCCATTCTGGGTTTTCCACATAAAATATTGGTGTTCATGTGTGTTGATGCATTGTCTTGATTCTATGTTTTCTTTTGTTATTCTAGTTAGATCAATGATATTGTTTGGATGGATTTTATGTGAATGGATTAATGGAATACTGATTCAGCCCCCCCTC
Organism: Sequoia sempervirens; assembly: GCA_007258455.2. NCBI lineage: Eukaryota > Viridiplantae > Streptophyta > Pinopsida > Cupressales > Cupressaceae > Sequoia > Sequoia sempervirens. The sequence goes on from VDFB02074203.1 coordinate 9,935, forward strand.
TCTCAGTATTCTGAGTGTTCAAAATTTGGTATTAGAGCTTGGTTCCTCTGAAGAAGTCTAGGAACTTGGGGAAGGTCTTGAAATTCAAATATATGGAAGAAAAAAAAATTATTATTCCTCTGGAAGAGATCTCTGTTGAACATACATAAGAAAATGAAGATTTGAAGGATAGGCTAAAGGAAGCAAATGAGTGCATTAAGAATTTGAAGGAAAGATATGGAGAAGTCAGTGATCAATTAAAGAAAGCAGATGAGGACATCACCAAATTAAAAGAACAACTGGAAGAAAAGAGAAAAATTAAAGGTTGTCAGAAAGTTGAGATACAAAGGAAGATGGATGAATGTGGAAAGCTTGAGCAGGAAATAACAATTTTGAAATCAGATCTGGAAAATGAAAGAAGACACGAGGATAAATTTGTTAAAAGTTCTACAATGCCGGATGAACTGATTGCAAGATAGAGACCCTCTAAGGACAAAAGTGGTTTGGGATTTGAAGTAGGAAAATTTTCAAAGGTGAATCAATCTCCTAACATGAAGACTCAAAGCAATGGTGGACAGTTCAAGAATCTAAGGAGAAATACTGGAAGGATTCCTATCAAACAACCTAATGCTGAAAGGTACTTATCTTTTAATGGTGACTGTTATTCTTGCAATAAGTTTAGACATAGGGAAAAAGATTGTGAAAATAAAATGAAATGGAATACTTTATCATTATCCAGTCAATGTTCAGAATGAAAGAAGATTGAACACAAAACTAAAGCATGTAGAAATCAGAAATTGAACAAGATGATTTATCCATTCAATGGGTATTGTTATCACTATAATTCATTTGGACATAAAGCTAACCAATGCAAATATGGATTGGATAAAGGACAATTTGGATGGAAGAATGTTGTTTGTTATAATTGTAGCAATCTGGGACACTTTTCCAGAAATTGTAGAAGCAAAAATATGAGAAATAACAATCTGGTAAAGAGAGATTAACCAGTCATTAAGATTGATCCGACAAAAGTTAAGAACGAAATGGAAAGGATCTGGAGAAAGGAAGGAGAATCTAAAAAACAAGCAGAATTAGAAGTATTGATTTCATCTGTGTCGTCCTCTGGTGCAAATACGCCAGTCAAAAATTAATCCAGGCAATGGATAAGAGGGAGCAATAATAAAAAAAATTAATAACCCCTTTTTGTTATAGGATGTCATGTCATGACATAAATGCATTTATTAAGGTTATGAATTCAAGATTTCATGCAAAAGGAATTTTCAGACACACATGTGTGAAGAATGAATTCTGCAGAGTTTGAAAGGATGAAAGTATACACTAATTTTGAGATCATCTACTTGCAGTCTAAAGCATTTCTTGCATAAGCATTTGGGGTGAAAGAAATAAATTCAAATAGGTTAAGGAAAACACATTCGATGAAAAGCATTTGTGAAAGAAGCATTGGGCTATACATTCATAGAAAATTGGAAGAATCTACCTACCGAAAAGCTCGCATGTTGTGGGTTGAAGAATTAACTGGAAATGATCTTATCCTAAAACTAGAATACAACATACTCACAAAGATGAAATTGGATGTATGGAATCATTTTCCATAATTTACTAATGAAGAAAGGTGTATCAGACCGACTCTTAGCAGATTTCATGGTGAATGTGTGTGGCTTGACAACTCATATACGATATCCAGAGAATTAATCAAAGATGTTACTGACTTATCATCCTCTTAACAAACTCCTAAATGTAATTTTGACAAAGAAAAAGGTTTAATAAGGAACACATGTGCTGGAATCACTAACCCAGTAATCCACTATGCAAGTCTAGTTATTTCACAACTAATTTTTGGTGACAATAATGTCTCCACCACTACAATTGATCTTGCATTGGATATGGTTGAGAACATAACAAAATATGACCTTTGTGAGTTGCTCTGGCAACAGCTATTGGAGAATCTGAGAGATATCAAGAAGAAGAAATGTACATTCAGATATATGGGACATTGATTTTATGTCTAATCTCTTTTTTATGGAGATTCCTAGAATAGGTGAAGTTAGTTGGGTAAATACCATACCGGTCACTCATCAGATCAAGGAACTTATGAGAAACATTAGAGATTTCGATGCACACGAAGATGCCCTTGCTGCATTCTTTGGAAAATTCTAGAGGAAAATGAACGGGAGGAGAGTTCCAAGAGAATTGGTTACAAAATATAAGAATGATATAATATTTTTGGTAACCATTGATAGCTGCATTATCAAGGAAATTGAACCAAAAACTCATGGATTCATGAGTTAGGATATGAGATTGAGAAGGACTATGTTGTTGGTTGCATTGAAATGTTGATTAACAACCCTCGAGATCCCAACAAACCTAGGTTTGGAACCTACACTAAAGTAGCTAGAGCTCTTGAAAAGTCTAAGTTAGTCTTCAATAAATCAATGTTTGCTACCTGAGAAAAGAGAAAAAGTCACAGAGGTTCATGCATTAGTTTCTCAGGTTGAACCTACTCCAAGAAGACTTAAGCAGCTAGCCAAAAGGACACATTTTCGAGTAGCTCCTAGTGTCTTCACTAGTTCCTCACAATCCACTAAGGAAAACACAAGTTCATTAACTGATAGATTCAATGAATTAAAGAGGAAAGTAGTAAGTGACATGGTCACTTGGGTTGAAGATAAAGGATTGTTGGAAATTGTAGAGAAGTGCAAGTCTATTCACAACATGGTACTTGAAAGACTCAAGGAAGTTCAAGAGTGTGAGAAAGAGATCAAGAGTTTATTCACATTCTGTTGGACTTGGCCTGATGCAATTCAAAGAATCAAGGATGTTGAAAACACAATTGAAACCTAGAACAAGTTTGCATCTAGCACATTTAATCTGACTCTTGATTTGGATGATCAAACTTGGTACGGTTTGATAAAATTGCATGAAGAATACCTTGCTTCACATAAAGAGAAAGGAGAGATGATTGAATAGTATGGGGAACTCAGAGACCTAATCAAGATTAAGTGTACACCTATCTACTATGTTCTTTCTTTGGCTGACAACTCTGAAATCTAATGTTACTCCTAGAACCGTGGTTGAAGGAAAAGACATCTTAATTGATCTCAATTATCTATGCAGAGCTTTGTCAGAGGCAAAAAGGCTTTGGGATGAAGGAAGATCCTAATGGATAGGTATTCTTAGCAAACTTCAAGGGACTACAACCTACGATTGATTACTCACAGATGTTGTTTTGGATGTACTCCTCAGGGGGAGTATTTAGGTATGCAAAAGGAACTGTTAAAGCATTAAACTTTTATTTTTCCATTGATGTCAAAGGGGGATAAATGTATCATGTGGAAATAGAGAGAAACTATGTGAAAATTGAAAAATTGGGAAGATGTATTTTGATGGTTTTCACATCATATGTTGCCAAGAATGACAAAGGGGGAGATTGTTGGAAATTGAGAGGTTGTCATTGATGTCAACTAGACAGTGGAATTTGGATAATTGCCACAATGAAATTTTGATGTTTGTCAGTATTTAGCTACTCCGATAATGGAAGTTTGTTGATCCACTATTTTGATCCAGATTACCTTATTTTGTAAGATTTACTTTGAAGTTGATAATATGTTCTATCTTGACATCAATTGCATCCACTGACAAGGTTTCAGTTGACAAGGTTGTATGGTTGGAAAGGTACAGTTATCAGTAGCTTGGGTAACAATGTCATGCTTATACACTGGCTCTATACCTCGATTTTTGGTCCGGATTCTATCTCAGAAAAAGATATCACTATAGGACTTTGTACATAGATTTGAGACTACAAGATACATTCTCCATTGGAGTTTCAGAATGATATATAAAGGTATTTGGAAGATATGAATGACAATATTCTACTATGAAGACTACTGTGAGTTTCTATACAGTACATTGATGTGGGAGATTCCGCATTTTCTCATATTTGATTACCATGCCATGTAGTGTTGAAGATAAGTAGTTTAATGTCGTCTAAAGGAGAATTCGTTGTATTAACAAATTTTTGTGTTACACATTTGATGGATTGCATATATGTTTGAATTTTTGATATATTAGGTCTAGCTCTGGCCAACCTAATTATGTATTAATGTTAAGAAGTCTTAATATGTGCTACAAATGATAAAAGGGATCTATCTTAGGTCCACATCGACTATTTATATGTGAAGATGAATGTGTTTTGAGGATAATGCCAACAAAGTTGGTTTTTAATTTGAAATAAGGTTTCTCTAATTAGGTCGACCTAATTAGTGAACATGGATATATATGTATATATAGAAGACACTTTCAAAGTGTGGAAGAGAGCGGAGAAAAGGCAAGAGATACATGAAGACAAAGAAGAGAGTTTGTGTGTGATGTATATGTGTGAAATTGTATAGATGAGCAGACAAATGTGTTGTATACAAAAAATTTATTCATGTATTGTGCTTCATCGGAACTGAACTCCAGCACAAGGAAGGTGCATTCTATCTCAGTTCATCACTTGGCAGTGAGTCGTTCTCTATTTTGTAAATTGCTTCAGGCTATGAGCCTTTAAGGATAGTATATCCTGGCAGTGAGCCATTGTAATATTCTATATCTGGATATATTATATTGTGTGCTAACCCTCATCATGGTTTTTCCCATTTTGGGTTTTCCACGTAAAAAATATTGTTCATGTGTTGATGCATTGTCTTGATTCCATGTTTTCTCTTGTTATTCAAGTTAGATCAATGATACTGTTTGGATGGATTTTATGTGAATGGCTTAATGGAATACTAATTCACCCCCCCTCTCAGTATTGCGGGTGTTCAACATATAGTGCTTTCTAGCCTCCTTGAATTCTTTTTGCTTTGCATGTTTCCCAGCTAAGTTTGTTGTGGAAATCAAGTCTAAGGTACTTGTATTCATCCACAATTTCAAGCGGTCCACCTTTGAAGAAAAAGTCAATTTGTTGTTTTTTCTTTGCAGTGAGAAGATAATTATTTTGGTTTTGCTAGTGTTCACTTGCATCCCAACTTCTTGACAAAACATTTCAAGAGCCTTGAAATGTTTTCTCAAATCATGTGTTGTTTTAGCAATTAATATGAGATCATCAACGTATAAGAGTAATTTTATTACAAAATCGGCTAATTGAATGCCTTCCCCAACAACCTTGTCTATCCATTCTTCTAGCTTATCGATGTAAAGCCCCAATAATGTTGGGGAAAGCAGGTAGCCTTGCTTGACACCAATGTCACTGCCAAAGCATTCCAACATACCATCATTAGTTCTGATTTTAGCTCTAACTTGGTCATAGAGCCTATGAACAACCACCCTAAGCACTTTTGGAACTCCCAATTCCTCCATTTTATTCCTTAACTTGCC
>VDFB02074204.1:0-48843 GCA_007258455.2 Sequoia sempervirens
AGTTTTTGTTTTAAGGATTTTGATCATGGGTGGCCAACTGGTGAGGCATGATCTTGCAACTCATGACGCATTGGTACAGGATCCTCAGTTAATGCAAGCATTTTCCAATTGTGGATGGTTAAATTATTTTTTGAGAATTGATTCTTTTGATGAGGAGGCTGTAGGAAAAATTTTAAGAACATTTTTAGAAAATGAGGCTACGGTATGGGGGTTGACAGTGGTTGTGATAGAGGAAATAATTTAAGAAGTCACTGGATTACCGGCAGTTGGTGAAAATTTTCTTGTTGGAAGGGATGATGTCTCTGCTAGGGCAAAGTTTACCCTACCAACTGATGGGCCTTTGGAAATCTCAAAGCAAGGATGCAAAAGAATGTCTCTGCCTTATCCATACTCTTAATACACCATCTTTGTTATCAAGTATTTAACTTGTGAAGGGCATTTCTCTTACCTACATTCATATCATTTTAAATTGTTAAGTCATATGAGACATGGACTGGTAGTGAATGTTCTAAATTTCTTGTTGAACCTTTTGCAAAATAGTGCACATGAAACTCAAATGGGTAAACAAAACTCTGTCACACATCATGCCCTAATAAAACTTTTGGCTGAGCGATCTTTAAGGGATGTTTCACCTCTTTCCTAGAATGAGTTTGTTGCCTGAAAAGGTCTTCAACCGCCTGAACCTCCTAGGGTATTACCCACACAGCCTAGAAGAAAGAAAATGAGAATTGAGTCCTTAAGTACTAAAACAGAGCAAGAATCCACTGCTCCTGTAGTGCCCAGTCTTGCAGCTTCCATACCGACGTCCTCTACCAATGTGCAAACAAGGTCTGTCGCTAGGAGAGAAAAAGGAAATACAATTGTAGGTGAGTCATCTGGGGTAGGGCAGACTCCTGAGTCGGACCCACATACTCAAAGACAAAAAAAATTTGCCTCATCCTCTCCTGCAAAATCTTCCCCTGTTTCTGTCTCTCCTACAACAACACCCGTTAATACTCCAATTTTAATTTCTTCTTCCCCTGCCAAATTTGGATCCTCAAGACCAGCCAGAAAGAGGACTGCTAGGGAAACATCCTTTGTTGCTGCTCCTGCAAAACTACCAAGAAGGAGTTCATTGAGAAAATAGTCTAAGCCTGCTACAACTATTGTTCAAATAGAAACTGTCATAATATTGGAGGACTCTGCTGAATCAGGTCATGATAATTCCTTGGATATATCTGCAAATTTTCCACAAAGCTCCTTTGTTGTTCCTGAAGCAGCACAACCCAGTAATATTGATAAAGGGAAAACGTCGAGTCTAGACGACTTGGCTTGTGCAGCTGAGAAAATTTCTGAGGAAGAACAATCTTCTCCTATACAGCAACAAGGTTTCATCCTACAGCAATAGGATTTTATCCTACAGCAAGAAGAGGGTGTGCTTGAACTGCCTAAGATACCTTATGATAATCCATTGCCCACTAAAGTTTGCATAGATTTAGTTGTGTATAAAAGGACTCTACTGATTGCATACTTGGAATTTCTGAGCATTAAGAGAATGCCTATGTCATTCCAAACTTTATGTTTCCATCATTTCATCGAAACTAAAGTCTAGCAAAGTTTATGGGATGAGGAAAAGAAAAAGCTATAGAGATAAATTGAAAGGCAAAAGAAAGAAATTCAAGATATGCAGACAAAAATGGATAAAATGATGAAAATAACTGGATAGATAATGGAGTGTAGGCCGCCACCCAAAGTATATGCAATGTGCCTCAAAGAACAGTTTCTTTGGTTCAAACTAATGAGGATCTCCAAAAATTTGGATCTCAATATTGAAATAGCCAAGGAATTCTATGATTCTTATGAAGTGGCCCCTAATTGGTTGAAAAACTCCATGTGTGAACTATATTTACATGGTTATTTAATTCCTGTAGAAACTGAGTGGAACCCACTTCTTTATATAGGTGATATCCATTTAAGAGCACTTATGTCTTGGGCTGCAAATGAGATCAATTATGGAAGACAATTGGAAACATATGAGGAAGCAGAAAGAGATGAACCTATTCTCCTAAGAGCTGAGAGTTCATACCCACACACTGTTTTAAGAACCTAGTTTAGAGTTACTTATGGATGAAATCAACTTGAGGAAAGAGAGAAAATTTTTGACATCAGAAAACAGGTATACAGTGAGTTCAAAGAACATAAATATACATTTTGGAAACTCGCCTCTTCCAGGATTGAGACAAGGTGGGAGACATTGACAATTGGTCTAAGAAAGACAGAGCATGATAGCCCTTTGAACTTCACAGCAGGACTCAGGAGAACAGAAAGGTACATGCAATTGGGTTTACAAAGTAGATTTGAATTATGGATGCCAAAGACCTTCCAACCCCTAGTTTTAATGTGGCCACTCTATCCTTACCAAGCCAAGGAAATCAATGCAGAAATAGAGAATGACAGATATGAAAGATGGGAGTTTACTAGAGGTTTTTACTACAAGTTTGGAACTTCGCTGCAGGATCATGTTACTCCGACTAATTTCAGGGAAATAACAAATAAAGTCAATGCTGGAGGACCAACATTACGATAAGTAGGGGGTAGAATGATGAGCCTTAAATATACTCATAGTTTGAAACTTTTGATACTCTTACGTTTGTTATTAATAGTTGTTTAAACCTATTGATTAAAGACTTTTTTTGGGTAGTATCCTGTAGCAATGAATTCCATATTCCTGCAGCTTGACAACTTTATTAATCACCTTTTTGACCTCCTACATTGCTGATATATGCTTATGATTTTGGATAATGGAATAGGATTAACATGTGATTAATGAATAGATGATGTGTCGCTTGTGTGTATGCTTTCCTTCTCCTCTATCATTTATTGCAAGATTGTTGGAGGGAGCTGAAGCTGATCAAGCGCAAGAATTTTGACTCTATTGAAGAAGTCGTTCCAGTAATAACTCTTTGACCAAATCTTTGGGAAGAAGCTTTAACGGTCCTTTGATCTAGGGAGTGTGTAATGCTATATTTTCTCTGGGTCATGTTGAGCAAATAGACTTTCATTTATGAATATCTGTTCTGTGGATTTAGAATGTATTTATGATCACGAATTCCTCTGTTAATTAGTTAGTTGTATTTTTCATTTAAATAACAGTTCCTCCTGCGTGAGTGAACGAGAATGAAATAGTATGTGTTAGAATTAATTTGAACAAGTAATAGAGTTCTGTGTTAAGTTTTATTTTCAAAACAGAGTAATCGATGTATCTTGGTTCTGAGTATGAATAAAATTCGATGAAGCTTTGAGTCAACTTCTTGTGTAATCTAGTTGATGCTTGCTAAGGGGGCCCACTTAGTAAGTATTTTGTAGCAAGTTGTTGTAGTTAACTGTTCATTTCATGTCGATTACTAGTTAGAATCTATTTCTATAGATTTCAACACAAACTCAGCTTTGTATTGTTCTTGCAGCATTGGGAATCCATCCCTGTGTATGTTCCTATAACATAAAGCCAGTTCATAGTTTGTCCATTAATAATAGCTGGTATGATTTCTGTTTTAGCCGAGTTGTGTTTGAATTAAAAATATTTACGTTGCATTACTTTTAAGCATTTTCTTTCTATAGATGGTGACTGGAAACTAGTTCTTAGTGCACATACCGTGCTGCTCCATTTCAAGTATACCTTCCCTAGTTTGATAAAGTAAATAAACAACCATGAAGAGATGTTATTCGCCTATTGGAATGTCCAATTTCCAAGAATAGTTCTATTGTGACTTTTATATCCTTTTATGGGCGTGACCACTTTCCATCAATATTTTCAACAAATCCACCAAATTCAATTCCTAACCTTCATATTCATCAACACAGTTCAAAATTTTGAGGATAACCTCATCATCATTAAAAACCTGCTAGTTGTGCACATTGTTAGGAATTGAAGGTCTTGTTTACACCTCAAATTTAGAGATTCCTCTAAAATTTATACCATTTGGTCTTAATGCAATGTTAGCAATTAAGTCAGCTACTCTATTATGTCTTCTTTCCATCCAATCAATTCCAAAAGCATCAAACTACACAATGGAATCCCATATAGCATATTTGTATTGCTTAAGTCAATTATTTTTGGAAGCATACTTGGCTCTTACTTGGGATATCACTAGCTAAGAATCACCAATTACCATTAACTTTTTTATTCTATGCTTCTCAACCAATCAAAATCCAAACAATAGTACTTAATTCATATTCAGCCACATTATTCATACAGACAAAAGACAACATAAAAGGAAGTTTATATGTACTACCAATAGGTGATAAAAGTAATATATGTGATGCAGTACTATTTACCTATCCTAAATGATGAAAAATAGAATGCAAAAGAATGAAAACAACACTTCAACACCTCAAGATTGGGCTACGTTAAACTCAAAACAAAATAAAAATGGAAAACAATAGACTTATACCTTGTATGAGTTTCTCCTTAGTTTTCCCTTTGATAGTTGATGATATGTGTGCTCCTTGATGGAAAAATGGACTAAAAATGGGTGCAAAGTGATGAGCATTTCATGGAGATTCAAATGATGAAGGTGTGTATTTGGATCAATGTCTAGAATGGATGCAATATGAGCTTGAAGGTGCAATAATGGAGGATAAGCTTGAATGAGAATTCTTGAAGATTTGAATGTGTTTTGAGAAAATGAAGCCATTTAGGGGAATGGCCTCTAGGGATTTGAACGGTCAATATTTTTCCAACATGGGAAAGATGAAGGGCTATGGTGATTTGAGGACTCACAAGCCCTCACATATTTCCATGTGTAAGATGAGATGTTAAGAGGACATGTGATGTGGAGAAGGACATGTGAGGTGGAGGTACTTGCAAGTACCTTGGGATGAGAGGAGTTTTCCTTAAAAAGGAATTTCTTGTTCACATATGGGAGGAAAGTGACATATGAGGAATTTTAGTATTCCTCAAAAATATCCATGGAAAATAGAGAAGGGGTTGGGGAAATAAATGTGAATTTTAAATTCACATGATTGGGAGTACCTTGGGGATAAAACAAGGTTCTCAAAAAGGTAAGTACTTGTCCACATGTCAGTGATGTGATAAGTTAGGAGTTCTAGAACTTCTAACAACTTGCATGGGGAAGAGAAGAGTCTTGGAGGGATAAATGTGAATTTTTAATTCACATGGGGAAGAGGGTCTAGGCTAAATGTAGAAATTGTGAACGTTGACCAAAAAGGTATGCTAAATGTAGCAAGGGGATTAGATTAAGGTTTTGCAAATAGGTGATTAAGAAGATTAATGAGGGATTAGAGACAAGTGGAAAAATATGAAGGATGTGACATTAATCTTGATTAAAGGTGTGCACATCCTAATCATGGATTAATTAGACTAATCTAGATTAGAAGAAGATTATGGAGGATGTGACAAAGAGAGAAAAAGAGGAATTTAAAATTGATTTAAATTTAAAAAGGCTAAATGACCAAATTAAATAAATTGATGTATTTATTTAATTTAAAGAAAGGATGAAAGTTAAAGTATTTACATATAAAATTAAATACTTTAGGAACCTTAGGAAAAGGGGAAATATTAATTAAATTTTAAATCATTTAATTAATATTGATTAAATAGACGAATAAAGGGGACAAATTTGACCATGTGGGAGTGGTCAAATTTGGATGTCTACATTTTTCCCCTCTTTGAGATGGTGCTACAAAGTAGCATCATTTCAAAGAAGATTAAAAGATAGCATCAGGAAGAAGATGATTAGATTGACAAAGATGTCCAGTTATTAAAGGAGTGACTAGGAAGAAGGATGATGAGGGGTGAAAATGAAGATTAGGGATTGAGGATTCCCCCTTGAGAGGACATGCTGGTTCAAGAGAACACGTGTGTGGTCTCAAAATGGATGAGATGATGAAAGAAAAGATGGGGAAGATGATGGAAAGTGATGGATAAGAGAGGATGACAATCGATAGGAGATTGGGAAGCACAAATGGATTCAAGGATAAATGTGATGTTGCCCCAGTCAAGCTACAAGACAAAATGGGTGGATGATGGATGGAGTGTTGTAGATGAGGGATTGATATATCCAAAAATAACAGAAAATGATAGGGAAGGATACATCCCAAAATAACACCAAAGGATAGGGAAGGAGACATCCAAATGATGATGATGATGATGATGATGATGATGATGATTGGATCAAGGCTTGTAGCAAGGCTAGGAACAAGACCGAGTATATGATTAGATTATTTGTCATAGATTGAATGGAAAATGATTGGATGGATATGTGAGATGCTTGAAAATAATAAAAATGATGGAGGAAAAGATCATGAAATGCAATGAAATTGATCATGAAATGCAATCCTACTACAATTTTCCATTTTCGAAGCACTGATTTTTTCTATAACATAAGAAACTAGATGCCAAGGTATGTGCAACCAAGGCAGATTAGTGTCCAATGCATAAAACAAACACAACAAACAAGAAGGCTATTTCAACACCCCAAATTAATGAAGACCTTATTCAAGCTAGGCATTGGAATAACCACAAGCACAAGAGGATTCCCCAGTGTAACACAAGACCACAAGGATCTTGGTGGGTACAATGTAGGACAACCATGAAGACATCAACAAACAAAAGATCAAGATACACCCCTATGTTTACCAGTGAAAGCACACCATGATATGATGGATCAAGGCAACCTTGACAAGGTATGATAGGAAGCTCAAATGATAAACAAAAGCCAAAAGTATCAAAAGATCACAATAATTTTCAAACGTCCTTTGCCATAGGATCAAGGGGATGGATGGGATTGATGAGGTCTGTTAGGAAGGATGCATCCTATTGAGACCAAATATGGATACTAAACTAGAAGATCGATATGATACTAGATATTCAGAACTGATTGGATCTCATGATACGAGTGGATTTCATTTATGAAGAACCAACTAGATAAGGGCATAGCTTGATGACATGACACAAGAGAGACAAGACACAATACTCACACACCCTAAAGACCTAGGGGCTCGGGGATAGATCAAATATTAGCCTTGCCTACGTGAAAGTGTAGAGCCCTCATAGTTTGATAAAAGGATAATGAATGGCCATTGACAAAAAGCAGAAAGAGGAAGATGGAAACCTTGATGGATGAAAAGATCGAAAAAATCCCTAGGGGTGAATTAAATGATGAACCTTTCCTACGTGACAGTGCAGGGGTAACGTAGTTTGACAAAAGCCAAAGAAAAAAAAAATGGATAAAGGATGATGAGATAACCCTAATAAGGGGATAAAATGATGGGACTGATACGATGAGACAAGATAGACCTAGTAGATAAGATAACATGATGGAAATCACACAAATCTTAGGGATGGGATAGTTATCCAAATCAACAAAAGATGAATTGGGAGGATGATATGATGAAGAGATGAGTGATGAGAAGTGATAGGAGATTGGAAAGATGTGAAAAAGAAGTAGGGGTGATGATGATGAGATATATGGCATTAGTTTTTATGGGGAGAAGCCTATAGCTAGATACCAATGACAAGGGATTATGAGATGTGATGAGGATAGACTAGATAAATGGATAGGGAGATAAGGATGGGTGGATAGGAAGATAAGGATGGGGAGATGGGAGGGATTGTTTAGATGGATGAATGATTCTCCAAGGACTTATAATGTCACAAAGGAAGTAGATGCCCCCAATCTAGATATGTCATGTATAATGAGACAGGAGGGATGGAAGATAGAAGGATGCCCATGGATAAGGAAGGGAGATTGATGGTAGCATGAGGGGTGGAAAATGAAGATAGATGGATGTGGATAAGGATTAGGGTAGTGTAGGAGTGAGGGGAATGTATTCCAAGAGGTTCCCAAAGCATGTATATATGTTTTCCCCTATTGATATCAAGATCACAAGGAAGATGGAGTGGTTGGGATAAGTGGGATATGACAAGCAGGATGTGGAAGATAGGTCAGATGGAGGAGATGGGTGAAGGGGATGCAGTTGCCCCCAAGTGTGGAAGGAAGTTGGATGGGGGATTTATTCATGATCCTTGTTTACCAGGTTTTCATCATGGTACTTATCCAAGGTGCTTGTTTTTCAAGTTTTCACCATTGGATGAATTATTTCTCTTTACTATTTATTTTTTTGTATTTTTCTGATTTTTTGACTTTTTGGATTTTTCTGATTTTTTGGACAGCATGGGGAAAGAGATGAATAAGGATAGGGTGTGGATAAGGGGATTTAGAAGATACGTGATAAGGATATGGATGAAGGACTCAAGCATCAAGTTCGATATGAGGTATTAAGAGCCCATGTTTGAAGTGACTAGTGGATGTTGGTAAAACCTTATTACGATAAATGGATTATGCAAGAGGATGAATTAGAGGGATTTGATGGGGGAGATATGTGGAATAATGGATGGGATATTAGAAAGTATATGGATAGAATGATTGGGTAGGTGTGTAATGGGGTGATGAGTTCAGGACCAACATTGGTACATATGTTGGTGGATGTAAAATGATAGGAGGATTAGTGGATGAATGATGTGGGCATAATGGAGGAGATGGGATAGTGAAATTTGGGACATAAGGACCCAAAATAGATTTAAGAGATGGAGGGTGTGTATGATTATCTTTTGGATTAGAAAATTTGGAGGTTATTACAAATTTTTCATTTCAAGGCATTGCATCTTTTTTCTTTGGGATCCACATGGTTTTGATCTTTGCTTTGGTGGGCCTTTGTGGCCTATGGGTTTGATTTGGATTTTGGATTGGATTTTTCTTCTCTTCAACATGTCTTTTTAAGGGGACACGAGGAGATTTAAATTCATGTGGATGTTTAGATTTATGCATTTTTTCTTTATCATCCAAAGTGCTTTTAGTAGCAATGGGATGGGTGTGAGGAGATGGATGATGTGGAGTGATGGAGAGAGGATTTTGAGGATGATATGTGGATGGAAAATGTGTAGGTATGTGCCTTTGTTGATCCTGATTGGGGAACATGAGATTGGGATGTTTATGATGGGTGACATGGATTGGTGATTGGTGGATAGAAGGATAAATAGGATGAGATGGAGGAGGTGGTTTTGGGATATAAGGGCCCAAAATGGACCTAGCAGCTAGAGGATGTGTGATGGTGGATGGAGGGACATAAGGACCCAAAATAGATGGAGTAGATGAAGGATGGGAGATTGTGGTTGGAGGGATGTAAGGACCGAAAATGGGTGGATTAGATGAAGGAGGAATATGGATGGTTGTTTGGAAGCGATGCGATGAAGGAGGGGGGATGGAAACAAATGATTTGGTGGAGTGATGGGAAAATCCTATTATAATTTTTGTAGAGGCTCATTGAGGATGGATAGAGGTTGTACCAAATTGTGATTCACGAGCAGTACATCTAAGACCTCATGTATAGGAGTGTTCTTTAACCTAGATGGGCTCTAAAATACCTTACTCATGAAGGCCTAAACCTTTTCCTTGATAGTTCATGTTCTTGAGCATTCGATCCACGATAGTATTTGTGTTATTCTGGAAGAATGATGCGAGTCCATTATTAGACAGAGGATGATGGGTGGTATATATGCTTTATTTTTCTTCTGCAAGGAGAAAACCATGGAGGAATGTGAGAGTACCAAGGGGATATAGAAGTGATGTGGGGATAGTAGGGTTAGGCGGCGATAGAGGATCATGGGATGGATATGATGGGATAGTGACATCTTGATCGGTAGGAGTGAGTGGTAATGGATTGGGAGAGGGGTCAGGTGATATGGTAGGATCTAGATTTGTGACGGCGAGTGATAAGGGCTCATGAGATGGAGTGATCAGATCTGGAGTGACAAGGGGATCATGGGATGGAGTGGATGGAGGATTGTGATCTTGAGATGGACTAGATGGGATGACAAGATATTGATGTGGAGAAGGGGATATGTTGGTGTGCTCTAGATCAAGCTCTTGGCATGACTCATCTTATGTGGGTGGAAAGATAATGAAGTGTTGGAGGGACTCATCAAGTGAGGGAGATGGAAGGATGGGGGATTCATGAATTTCATAGGAATGGATTTCTGTTATACTAGGAGTGGGAAGAGTGGATTGGATTTGCATGG
The DNA here is from genome assembly GCA_007258455.2 of Sequoia sempervirens. NCBI lineage: Eukaryota > Viridiplantae > Streptophyta > Pinopsida > Cupressales > Cupressaceae > Sequoia > Sequoia sempervirens. The sequence continues at coordinate 10,079 of VDFB02074204.1, forward strand.
CTTTGATGGATTGGGTGGATCTAGATAGGAGTAGGAGGAGGAGATTGGGTTTGGTTATTTTCGATGGGTTGGATGACTCTCGGTGTAGGAGATGAGGATTTGATAGATTCGGTGGGTTTGACGGTTTTAATATTTTAGGTGGTGCTAGGGGTGGTAATTGTAATGATAGGTATGGTATAGAGAAGGGTCTCATCACTAGTGACCATGGATGAGGGAGTGGGATGGCATGGTTCCACGACTTCAAGGTGTGGAGTTGGGGATGTCTTCGTTGTCATAAGTTCTTGGAGAACTTTTGGAGTGAGAATTGTGCATACTCTAGACTTAACTAGGGTGATTGGAGTAGATGAAGGATTATGGATTGGTGGACTAGGATTAGGAGGGATGGGATTGGATGTAGGACTGGGAGTATGTGGAGGATTAGTGGAGGGTTCAAGATTAGATGGAGGGTTAAGGTAGCGATATTGTGATAGTGGACTAGAATAGGAAGACGTGGATGGTGGATTGATATTAGAGGAAGTAGATAGGGAATTGAGATAGGAATATTGGGATGGAGGATTAAGACAAAGGGATATGGGTGGTGGATTGTAATAAAGGTATTGGGATGGTGGATTGAGATAGGAGGACGTAGATGATGGATTAGGATAGGAAGATGAGGATGTTGGATTAGGATAGGTTGATGGGGGTGTAGGATTGAGATAAAATGGTGTAGATGTTGGATTAGGATGGGTAGATTGGTAAGGAGGATTAGGATAGGGGATTGCAATAGGAGTATTGGCATGGTAGATTAGGATAGGAATATTAATACGATGGATTGGGATAGGAGGACGTGGATGGGGGATAAGAGAAAGATGTAGATGAAGGATATGATGAATATGTGGATGGGGAAGATAATGGATATCCTTTGTCAAAGGTAGCATAAGGAGCATTATTAGGTGTGGATGAAGATGTAACAAGATAGCTCAGAGGGGTGATTGGATTTTGGAAAGTGGTTGGGGAAAGCTTACTAGAAATGATAGCATTAAGGGGATCTATTTCATATACTTCTAGATCAACAAGACTCTCATTATTGTCGTCAATGTAATTAGGATTCCCTTTGACTACTATTTTTGGTTGCATTGGTGAAGAATAAGTATTCATGATGTTAGATTGGAGTGAAAAGATGGGAACAAACAATTAGAAGGAAAGAAAAGATGAAAATAGGATGGATTGGAAGAAGATGGAAGAAGGGATCTTAAGATTTTTTTTGATATCAGAATATCTTGGATGAAGATGGACTAAAGATCAGATTGGGATTTTGGTTGAGCTCAGATTTACATTGTGTTGAAGCTTAGATTAGGATGATTGGCTTGCAATGGGATTAATTCTAAACCAAGTTTAGAGGTTCAATAAGATTGGATAACCATACGATGATTACGACCCCGAATCTACCCTAAGATGGAAGTAGATTGATTGAGTGATCAAATAGGGATGTGGTTTGATTAGATTGGATAAGGTTGATTGATGAAATGATTGATAAGATTGAATGATAGATCAAATAGGATGATGAAAGGGATTCTAAACCATGTTTAGATATTACCCTAGGTGACTTAGGGTGCTAGTTGATTATATTAAAGGATAGATAGATGATTGTAGCACCCAATCCACCTTGAGATTGGAAGTGGATTGATTGGGAAGAATGATGATTGCTTGACTCAAGATTGATGACAATCCTAAGTAAATGTTGTAGGATGATGATCGATTTCAGACACCTGGGTCAATTTGGATAATGACTTTAAATAAAGTTCAGAGGATTTGGATCGACAAGATGAGGGATATGTAATGTAGAGATGCTTTCAGATGATGTGTCTATTTGATTTAGATGATGACCGGATTATCTATAGATGGACTGGTGGGAAGGGTCACCTATTTGAGGGTAGGTTCGCCTATTTAAGGGAAGGTTCACCTATTGGTGGGTAGGGTCACCTATTGAAGGGTAGGTTTTCCTATTAGAGGGAAGGTTCACCTATTGGTGGGAAAGGTCGCCTATTGAAGGGAAATTTCGCTTATTGGAGGGTAGGTTCACTTATTGAAGGGCAGGTTCACCTATTGGTGGGTAGGGTCACCTATTGAAGGGCAAGTTCACCTATTGAAGGGAAAGGTCACCTATTAAAGGGAAAGGTCACCTATTAAAGGGAAGGTTCGCCTATTGAAGGGACAGGTCACTTATTGAAGGGAAGGGTCACCTATTTGCTGGGAAAGGTCGCCAATTTGCTTTTAGACCCTTGGAATAGGGAAATGAACTCTTTGAATGGGTAGATAGACTCAGGGAATGGGGAAAAAAACTCCCAAAGGAAACAAACTCTCAGAATGAGGAGATGGATGCTCAGTATGGATGGATGGATACTTAGAATGAGTAAACAGATGTTCAAAAGGGGAGACTAACTCTTTGAACAAGGAGATAGATGCTTAGAATGGATGAAAAGATACTTAGAACAAGTAAACAAATGCCCAGAATGGGAAAATAGACTCTCAGAATGAGGACACAGATGCTCAGAATGGATGAATGGATGCTCGATATGAGGAGATGGATGCTCAGAACAAGGAGATGGATGGTTAGAATGGGGAGACAGATGCTCAAAATGAGAAGATGGATAGTCAGAATGAGGAAACAGATGCTTGAAATGAGGGAATGGATGCTCAGAATGAGGAAATGGATGCTCTAAAGGAAAAAAATATTCTCGAAATGAGGAGACAGCTACTCGAAATGGATGAACGGATGCTTGAAATGGATGAACAGATGCCTAGAATGACTGAACGAAAGGTGAAATTAGTTGTTTGGCAGGAAAACTGGCCAACTTGGGGAAAGTTCACCCAAGTTGGGGCAGGTTCGCCCAAGTTGGGGTAGGTTTTCCCAACTTAAGGTCAGGGCTGCCCAAGTTGGGTCAAGGTCACCCTGGAACTTGGTGAAATAGGCTATTTGACTAACAATGACTTGGCCAAAGGGTAAAGTCACCCTTGTTGAGGGCAAGGTTTCCTATTGAAGGGAAATTCTACCCAACTAGGGGTGGGGTCACCTCTATCAGTAGATCTGGACTTAATTAGGATGAAAACAGTTATGGAAAAGGACCCAAACCACAACAAGCAACAAACAAAAAGAAAAGGATGAATTGACCAAACAAGAATGTATTGGTTTAGCATAGAAAAGATAGTTCAAACAACATAATCCTAAGATTAGTGGAAAGGGTATGGCCAACACGGTCCTCTAACTAGGATGAACAAGGAAAACTAGGGAGTCCTCGATATATGCATGGTACATGAGGCACAATCATGAGCACCAACCGGTCTACAAGCATGAGTCAGAAATGCCAGTGAGATACTGAAGGCTCGGACCAACTCTTCACATCTTATCTAGGTATCACCCTATCTTCGATGCTTCCCTAGACATGACGTGACTAGATTGAGGTACAACTTTTGGTCTCGCCCCTTTATATACCTCGTTGGTACACATGGTTGGGATCGTCCCTTGGGGTGATGAAATCCCTAAGAAATTCCCACTAAAAAGAGAAAACTAACCATTTTCAGCTACTCCCTAGGCTCACACAAAGTGCAAGGTGAAAGATTGAACTAAATAGTGCCCCCTCGGGTAATAAAAGGACTAAGTAAGCTACGATTTCTCTTCACCCAGGATCGCCAAATGGTGCAAGGGGATTGCATATGTCAATAGATTACTTGAAAAGAAAAGCAAATAATGATTTGACTCCCCCTAATTAGATCTATGTGCCTAACTAGTATGAAAATGAAAACAAACAAGCTGACTAAGAACTTTGCATGTTCATCATGTAGCAAACACATTAGAAGTTTTTCAGCCTTTGATCTTTGACAAGCATGGATACAACTGGAAAAATGTTAGCAAAAAGGTAGACACACTCACCAAAAAATGATGTTAGGGCATTAGTACCTCAAAATGATAAGAAACAAATTTAGGAAATGAAGTTATGTCATTGTTTTACCTCACAGACACCTCTTTCTGGGCAGGGTCACCCTTGTTAAGGTCAGGTTCACTCCTCTCTGGGGAAGGGTTCCCTATCTAGAAAATTGAAGGCATATTTTGTTTGTTTTACATATGGATGATTTTGCAAGGTAGAATCACCCCTATTGAGGGTAGGTTCACCCAAGTTGGGGTAGGGTCACCCAACTTAGGTAGGGCTACCCCTGTTAAGGTGAGGGTCACCCAACTATGGGTGGGGTTGCCACTAACAGCTACAGAGTCACCTCTATCTAACCTAAACCTACAAAACATCAAATAATAGAAAATGTAAAAGAAAGGGACCCATTTGTGGGTCCCATAAGGCATGCCATAAATGTGATGCAATGCTATTTACCTATCCTAAATGATGCAATTTTTAACAAAATGCAAAAGAAGGAAAACAACACTTCAACACCTCAAAATTGGTCTATGTTAAACTCAAAACAAAATAAAGATGAAAAACAATAGATTTATACCTTTTATGAGTTACTCCTTGGTTGGCCCTTTGATATTTGATGATATGTGTGCTCCTTGATGGAAAAATGGACTAAAAATGGATGCAAAGTGATCAGGATTCCATGGAGATTCAAATGATGAAGGTGGGTATTTGGATAAATGTCTAGAATGGATGAAAGATGAGCTTGAAGGTGCAATAATCGAGGATAAGCTTGAATGAGAATACTTGAGAGTTGAATGCTTGAATATTTGAATGTGTTATGAGAAAAAAGATGCTAAAAATCCTCTATTTTAGGGGAATGTCCTCTAGTGATTTGAACGGTCAAGATTTTTCCAACATGGGCAAGATGAAGGGTTGTGGTGAGTTGAGGACTCACAAGTGCTCACATCTTGCAATGTGAAAGATGAGATTTCAAGAGGACATGTGATGTGGAGAAGGACATGTGAGTTGAAGGAACTTGCAAGTACCTTGGGATGAGAGAAAATTTCCTTCAAAAGGAATTTCTTGTTCCCATATGGGATGAAAGTGACATATGAGGAATTTTAGTATTCATCAAAAATCTCCATGGGGAAGAGAAAAGTGGTTGGGGTAATAAATGTGAATTTTAAATTCACATGATTGGGAGTACCTTGGGGATAAAACAAGGTTCTCAAAAAGGTAAGCACTTGTCCACATGTGAGTGATGTGACAAGTCAGGAGTTCTAGAACTCCTAACAAATTGTATGTGGAAGAGGAGATTCTTCGGGGGATAAATGTGAACTTTTAATTCACATGGGGAAGAGGGTCTAGGCTAAATGTGGAAATTCTGAAAGTTGACCAAAAAGGTATGCTAAATGTAGCAAGGGGATTAGATTAAGGTTGTGCAAATAGGTGATTAAGAAGATTAATGAGGGATTAGAGACAAGTAGAAAAATATATAGGATGTGACATTAATCTTGATTAAAGGTGTGTACATCCTAATAATGGATTAATTAGACTAATCCAGATTAGAAGAAGGTTATGGAGGATGTGACAAGGAGAGAGAAAAGAGGAATTTAAAATTGATTTAAATTTAAAAAGGCTAAATGACCAAATTAAATAAATTGATGTATTTATTTAATTTAGAGAAAGGATGAATGGCAAAGTATTTAATTATAAAATTAAATACTTTAGGAACCTTAGGAAAAGGGGAAATATTAATTAGATAAATCATTTAATTAATATTGATGAAATAGACGAATAAAGGAGACAAATTTGACCATGTGGGAGTGGTCAAATTTGGATGTCTACAATATCCCTGCACCAAACCCTTCTTTGGAACTTGTACCATCAAAGTACATTTTCCAAAGTCCATCCTTGTCAGAAAATATTACTTCATTTTCTATTGGTGCAAGGAACCTATGAATTTCTCTTGGCACTTCTTCCATTTTGAAATTACTAATGTCAGTTTCTACAAAAAGAATTGTATCATCCTTAGGAATGTGTTCCAACATATGTGGGACTCTTTGTTCTGTCATCAATTGAACATCCTTGCCATCAATGGGAAATGTGCCATAAGACATGTCACATTGTCTACTTCCTCCCATAGATGCACTCCATTTCTGAGATAGTAGCATTCCATAATTAGGTGGGATATCCACTATAGCCACACTCATCTTAAAATATTTGTCTTGGTGGGCTGCTAATCTGAACTCATAACATAGAACTTACCATGAGTGCTATCAACTTTCAGTCATATTGCTTCCATAATTTTAGCTGGCATGATGTTATTTGATGCTCCAAAGTCAATAATACATTTTTTTAAAAAAATTTCTCCAATAATCAAAGTGAAAAAAAATTGATATAACTTCTCAGGACAAGTAGTTACTAAATTTCCTAAGAAGATATGGGAAATATTAGTGATAAATCCCTCAACTTCCTTGTATTTCTTATCTTTTTCACTTAGTTTGGGTGGAGTGGGCATCACTAAATAATTATAGGCTATAATAGCACCATTGATAAGGGCTACTTCCTTCTGCTTATGTCTCTCTATTCTCATCATTTCAAGGAAAGGTACAAATACTTTTACTTGGATAAGTAATTGAAACATATCAATAGGAGTATACTTGGGTAATTCAATTTGGAGCATACATTGTTCTTTGTTTCTCTCCTTCTGTTTATTTTTTGGTAGTTCAAACCTATGCTTAGTATCTTTCTTTGAAACTTTAGGGCTTTGCTTCTATGTCTTTATCTTCATTGTAGGAGATTTTATTTCTTCAGTAGCTTTTGGTTTACCTACTCTTTCATCCTAAATTTTATCTCCCTACCTTCTTTATCTATTACTGCTTCTATTTTTCCATTAGGCTTGTGCTCTTTGCTTTTGGAATTTTGTTCCTTTATGAAAAGACTAGCAGGAGTACCTTGTTCACCACCAACTATTTTATTTCTTAGATTATAGGAACTTCTGGCTTGGGTAGCCAAGACTATTATGTATTTCACAATCTCCTCATCTGAGGGTCTTCGTAATGACACACCATCTTCAATCACTTCCAAATTATACACCTCATTATCACTATCAAAATCCTCATTAGAGAATACTTGCTGGTGATATGTATTAACAATTTTCCTTTGATTATCTACATCCACTTCATATGAGTCCATATTAGAAGAGCACTCATTGTTAGAAACATCAAAATCACTCATAACAATAAGTACATCAATATCCTCCTCACTTTGTTGATCACAATCTTTAGGCATATTCTCTTCCACTTCAACCATTTGTGCAATTGCACATTGCTGAGGAGAATGTGGAATTTGACAAACCATGCACCAAGGGGTGTCTTCAACAAAATTTCCTTAATTTTTCTGTAAGGGTCCAAAGGGACCTTGTTCTAAATATTTCTTTGATTATTAGGAATAGGCTTCCCATTATACCAATTGGTATTATATGGGTGCTCTTGCAACCTAGGAGTTCTTTGATTCCTTTGATAATTTTTTGTTCTAGCTTTTTCTTGCTTTACAATTTTGTCACTTATAGTCTTCATAAAATTATCAATCTTACCTCAAAAGTGTTCCCCTTAGCTCCTAAACTATTTTCCCCCTTTTTGGAATTTCTAAGGAGTTTTGCATCATCTCTTCTACCAACTTTACCAATTGATTTTCTAATATTCTTAATATGATCTGCCATCTGGAAGGCTTCCCTCAATGTCTAAGGATTCTTTTCTAGCAGTTGGTAACTCATTTTTGTATCAAAGGAATTACAATAATTTACCAAACACAAATGGGCATTCAATTGTAAATGAGGAGGGAACATCTTCCTAGCCTTCTAGAACCTTGTATTGAATTTAGCAATAGATTCGTTAGAACCTTTAGTAATATTATTAAATTATTTTAACAAAAAACTTAATTATTCTTCTCACCATATTTCTCTCTAAATATCCTTTTGAATTCCTCCCAAGAACCAATGCTCTCTACAGGAAAACTCCTATACCATTCTCTAGAATCTTCAATGAGAGACTGCATAAACTTCATCATGACATCCTCCGCCTCTAGTAGAGAATATAACTAGAGCAGGTCTGGAATCTTTAGGAAATGGGTTAGGGTAGCCAGGTATTCTGGTGAAACACTACTGTTGGTATCTATCTACTTGGAGTGGCCTCCTAGTATGTTGATCCCTATGAACATCCCTTTGTTCATCATCTCTTTTGTTGTCAAATTGACTGATATCCTTACCTTTTCCACTTTCACCATCACCACCTCCCTTCTTGTTTCCTTCATCATCTTCAAAAAAAGAATTATTATTCTTCTTATTTCCTCCACCTCCACCACCTTGATCTCCACCCCCACCTCCACTACGAATGTGTCCTTCTAGATTCTTCTTTTGTGACTCAATATTATTATTTCGATAGCTTGAAGCTTCTAGAGAGGGTGTGGAAATTTTAAGAAAAGTAAACTTCCTAGCCATCTTTGCATTAGAATCTTCTATTTCAGCTTTCTTCAAATCTTCTTGCAATTTCTTATTCACCAACTGTAATCTCAAGAACTTAAGGTCTGGAGGTGCAATAGACATAATATGACCCTTTTTAGCATTATGTGTGGTGGTTTCAATAGATGAATTTTGGATATTGGTATTGGTATTGATATTGAAGGTATTTTTCTTAGGTTGATTAGTGGGCCTCTTCCCATGATCTACAAATGTTGTTTTCTTAGCAGTAATAGGAGGATCTAAAGCTCTGGTAGTTGAGATAGATGCAGTATATGTATCAATAGCAGATGTCCCCATCAGGATTGCTATTTCAGGGATATCATTGGTCATTTTAGCAAAAAATTTAAACACATTTTCTTCAATGGTCTTACATATAGCAACACCTTCTCTCATCTTCTCCAATCTTTGATTTTGAGCATCTCTATCAAGTTATTTAGTTATAATCCTATCTTCTCTCTCCTTTAACACCCTTAATCTATTCTCCTCTTCTTTAAGCCTCATCTCTTCTTCTTCTATAGCTTACAAATATTTATCTATATCTTCTTCATTTTCTAGAAGATCTTTAGGATCACTTGGTGAAGGAGTATAATAGGGTTGGTCAATAGGGTCTTTCTCAAGAGAAAGGTGCAATTGTATATTAGGAGCTTCACCTCTTGGCTTAAAATTATTTCCATTGAAAATGGAGCCAACTCTAGAAGTTAAAGCATTTGAAAATTCTTATTCTTATCCAAAAAATCCCATCTATCCTCCTCTCTTGAGATGTTAAGCTCGTTATCAAACACTTTCTCAATAGGAAAACTTCCTTGGTCTACATTAGACCCTTCAACTTCATGTGACTTTTCCTGGACACCGACACTACTTACATCATTATTAAAAGTATGAGATGGATCAGTAGGAGAATCAATTGACTTGACTCAAAGCTCTTCTTTACCCAAGTGGGTTGCTTTTCTTTTACAAGCTTAGATTTTTCCTTATGCTCAAGATGCTTCTTTGCATAACTTTTTGTCTTCTTCATGATGTCAAATATTTCAAAATCCTTCTTCATGTGTTCCTTTTGAGAATTTATCATTATACTGGTATTAGAGATTTCAGAGTCACCACCTAGATTACTAGGAAATAGAAAGTGATTGCACTTTGACTTTGTGTTTATAACTTCAGAAAAGATTTTAAACATAACTCGACACAAGGTGATAGATTGAACTAAGACCTGACTCATAAGACTGGGTATGATGTGACTTCTCACAACAAAATTTGAACCAATTATTCCTCAAAAATTAAGGAATAATATAATAAACTACTTGACTCTATCTATACCAAATCCAAACTTAGAGACTTTGGACTTGGCTAGTCCCCAACAGAGTCACCAATCTATTGGTTATTTTTTTAAGAACCAAACTAACTTCAAAAAATACCTATGGGATTTGCCATTTCCAATTCCTAGTACTCTAAAGGGATTGGCCACTAAATGAGTAAAAGCTATGAGACGTATACTCCTACACTTTGGGATCTATCAAACCCAAGAGGATGATCCCACGATGTATACTCAGGAATTTATATGATTACTACTCAAATACATAGTAAATAATAGATAATTCTCATAAAATTAATTAATCAATGTAGCACATCAAACAAGTTGGCAGCTCGGTTACTGATATCCTACACTTAGAGCATGAGAAGGTGAAACTCAACAAAAAAAAAATGGTGGTATCCATTCTGAAAGTTTATAAAATAAGGTGATCAGCTGATCAATCAACTCAAGAATTAAATTATGAATACTTTGCATGAACCAGTGTCTTATTCCAAGCACAAAGTCAATATCAACCTATGCAACCAAATAACATGTTATCAATAGCAACCTACAATCTCAAGAAACATTTCTTTACAACACTCCCCGATTACATTCATGATCATCACTGTTTACAAATATCCTAGCACCTAATTCATATGAGTTAACAATCTCATCCAAGCACTTACATTAAATCAATGAACTAATAAGAAAGAATGAAATTTAACATCTAATGAGGAACAATAGAGACAAATAAAAGGAACCTTGGATTACTTTCATTCATAACTCATAAGACGAGTACAAGGAAAGACAATAGCCATGAAATTGGTATCACTCTATATTGTATTTGCTATATTGCTATCAAAATTACATACATAAAAAACACTAAAACATTCTTGATACTTCTTTTACAATTCACAATGTTGAATACAAAAAAATGAACCCCTAATTTCTAGCCCTAAATTCCTTCTTATAGAAATGAAAGAGAAAAATAAGCCTCAGGCTAGAAAGTACACGTCAATATCCTATTGGACCACTCAAAATAAAGATTCCCCTATTTAGTTGCATTGCATTCCCAATAATTGGGAAACATGTGGGGAAATGCAAGTAGTCTTCATTCATTGTTGGAGATCTAGTCCAATCTTCAAAAAGTATGTTCAAATAGTTACCTCAAAATTTATGCCCACACACAAAAAGTGAAAGAAGGAAAGCATGACATAATCAAAAAATAAAATAAAAAAGATGTATCCACATTTGCAACGTTGTCATCAATTCAACTTGAAGAAGATTTACTATATTTTGCATACTTTATCAAAAGCCTAATCTGTACTAAATCTAGGCTATGTAGTGCAATTATCACTTTATCCATTACTCTTCATGGTTGTAGAATTCAAAATTTCAAATTACCACCTCACCATTTTACATCATTCCACCACTCCCTCCAAGTATCTACCCTTCCATGCTAGGAATTCCTCTTCAATGGGTCAATTAAAATTCATGATTTCAACAGCCATTTCTCTATAAGGTGCATATATGGTGACAATTTGGTTAGACTTCTTATCAAATTCCAGTAGGATAGTCTCAACATGAGTTAACATATCCATATTTATCTTTAATGCATCGACATCAAAATTTTGACAAATTGTCACAACTTGATCTAAAATAACTTAATTTGTTTAATTTCTCCACTCACATAGAGTTTTTATGCTATAATCATCCCTTATAATGGATGGAATAAGGCCATGATGTGACTCATGAAAGGATTTCACCAACTCTTTTATTTTGTTTTCCAGTGGTTCAAGATTTCCCCTATATCCTTTCATTTTACTTACAAGAAGCATAGTAGGTTTAAATTTTTTAGGTAGATTGGCATCTTGTTTAACTCTAATTGACATCAATACCAAATCTTTCTTCCTAGGGATCCAAATTTCCATGAGTGGAATAGCTCTTTCTCTGTCAATGCCAAAATTCCTGATGGCAGCCACCATGGATGAATAACTATGGTGGATACTATTCAACTTGTTATTAACTCTTTTTTTCAAATGTTCCAATACTATAGTGACAATCTTTGTGTTGCTCCTAAAAATATTCCCATCATGATTCTCACATTTCTCTTTGTATTCATTTAACTACCTAAGCAATTCTTCCTGATTGGTATCTTCTATAGTTTGTGGCCCTTCTGGTGTACTTGGTTCTAGTAATGAAATGGGTACACTTCCCATGTTATAGGGAACAATTTCCCATAAAGATCATACTTAAGCATTAAACTCTAGGGGTACATCTTCTTGTGAAGTGGTAGGGGAATCAACATCATTCTGCTTAGGCATTTTATCTTGCAAACTTTGCAACTTATTTTCCAATAAAGCAAATTTTGTCTACCACTGCATAATATACTACTCAACCCTTCCATATTTGACTAGAAAATAATTGTAATCTATTCTAAGCTTATCCTTTTCTATAGTCACAGATTCTAAAGTAGCCCTTGTAAATTGTGCAACATGAACTGACATATTTTCTACTTCTAAGGCCAATGTTTCTGACACTCTTTTTTATTATTAGGCCTCCACTGTAGTTAGGTGCAAGCTCAATAATATCAGGTTTTCTGGTGCTTGGGGATAGAGACCATATAGCCAAGGCTTTCCATTCCTCACTGAAACCATACCCCTGTAGTGCAAGTGCAACTTCATCCTCTATATCATAGATAGGCCTGTCACACTTCTTTATTGTGTTGAAAGCTATGGAAGAGGAAAAATCCCATTCTAGCAGCAACAAAATGCCACTATTCCTAATCAATTATTGACCCTCTTTTGTAGTCATCATTTGGAATCTAGCTCTCATTTCATTTAAAACATTTTTTTGGATGATGGCATCTAGCAATTTTAGATGAAAGCTTCTTTCTATAGCCAAGAATTTTACATATTCATCTCTTTTAGCTGTATATGCAAATTCCATTAAATCTTGAGACTTTATGAATGAGTCATCATCTAGAAACTTTGCACATGCTTCAACCCACATATAATTGTTGGTGTACTTAAATGTCTTGTACCTTGTCCTAGGTCATGATTACACCTTAGTTAAGTTTACTTAGGGACCACATAGGAGGTTGTTGGAGATTTTCCACTTTTGGTGGACTTGACATGTCATTACCTCATCACTTGCACCTTTTGTGGACACATCATGTGATCATCTCTCCACCTTTTGTGGGTGATCCACCTTTTATGGAGATTATCACATTATCCTTTTCCACTTTAGGTGGAGTGATAACTTTTCATTGTTATCTCATTTCATAAGATTATGACACTTGTGATAATCTTATGCCCTTCTACGTTCTCACCTTGGCTATATAACCAAGGGGTTTCTCTCATTGTAAATAATCCTCTCATATCATTGACATTGAATACAGTTTATTTGTGTCATCTTATTTCTATCTCTCTTATTCTTGTGCTTTCTATTAGGTCTCTAGATCCTGGGTGGCTACCTTCATAGCCAATTCTTACATGGTATCAGAGCTTTTGGAGTGCCTTTAGTTAGTCATTTGGAGAGATTCTTGGAGGGTTCCATTTTTTTGACCTTATATTGCAGGTGCATTTTGGGAGCTTGTTGCATCAGATCTAAGCTTTCCATTTTGTTCAGAGTGTCCAAGATAGTTAGATTTTCCTTTTGTTTCATATCAATTGGACATTGGAGGCCAAATCTGCAAAGGGTTGAAGATTGGAGGTGGTTGCCAGATCCAGGACCTAGCTACCATTTTAGAGCATTTTCAGTCGGAAACGACATTGCCATTGCGTTCAGAAGGGCCAAAAACCCATAAATCGACTGCCAAATCGTTCGAATTGGAGGAAGTTGCTCTCAGAGGCAAAAAAAATTTAGCAGGCGGGCCGTACGCCTGTACCTGCGCAGGTATGATTTTTCAATTAAAAAATAAAATAATTTTTTTAATTTTCTAAGAATTTATTAAATTAAATCTTTAAAAAAAAAAATTCAGAATTTTTTAAATCAAAATTCTTTAAAAACATATATAAAAAATTTTGGGGTTTTTAACTCCAGATGTGGTAATCGAGAGGGTACCCGACTGTTAACCATAGGTATGCTATCCACTCAATGGTACCGCCACCCGCCACCGCTTATACGGACAGGGAGGACCCCCTCACTCACCCTCTCCCCACCTAACTCCCCTACCTTTTAAAAAATTATTTATTTATTTTAATTGTTTTTTAAAATAAACTTTTTAAAGTTTTTTCTTTAATTTTAATTAAGTTTTTATCAAATAAAAAATTTAAATTTTTTTCTTCTTTAATAATATTTTATTAAAGTTTTAATCATTTAAAATAAATAAAAATTTTATTGCTTTTAATAAAGTTTTTTTATATAAAAATAAAATGTTTTTCTTTATTTTAATAAAGTTTTTTTCATAATTTTTTAATTTTCTTTATTATTTTAATAATAAATTTTTTTAATAAATATTTTTTTTTAAATTAAACTTTTTAAGTTTTTTTTAAAAACAAATCATGCCATAACATGTAAAATTGGAGAAATTATTTTGCCTCCCGATCGAGCCTTGCCTTGGACCATTTGTTCCTCTAATCGGCAATCAAATGGGGGTCAGTTGCTCCTACTGACATTCACCTGGAGGGTTTTTTTCATAGTCTTCAGCTTTGGGTTCATTTGGTTGGCTTCTTCATCAGCATTTCCAGTTTTGCATCATGATCATTGTAGTTCTCCTCTTTCTAATGTTGTAATTGCACTAAAATAAAGTGCCACAATATTCTATTTCAGTATACTATGTCATGTTTTGTATGCTTCTTTGGACTGATCTATGTATCTAGTGTTAGTTCCTATATACTCAGCGTATGCAGTGGCTAGTTACCCATGCATTTTGGTGAGATGGACTAATCACCATATAGACTCCTATTTTGGAAGCACTCTACCTGTCTTTAGAAATTTGGTTCTACATCCAGATACTTGGTGCATGGCTCCAATGAGACTTGGATTGTACAAATTGTGCATGGCTCCATTGAGACATGGATTGTACCAATCTGCTATTATTGAGCATTCAGTTGATGCTCACGCAGTTGTCTTCTTGGTTTCGACCTTATTCCTGTTACAGTGTGGATTCTTCTATAGTTCTTCATTGACAGATTCTACAGTTACTCTTGAGTTGACATATTTAGCTCAGTCACTAGTTATGTGGCATCTTCTGCAGTTGTACTAGATTCTTTCCATCAGTGCTTTGCACAGTTTGGCATTTCTTTTGGCACAACATTTGGAGGACTCATCATCATCCTTGGTCCACTCTACTTCATCTTTCACATTTTTTTACATCCTCTCCTTCTTCAGTTTAGATTGGGGACTCTTGACATTGTGACATTTGAGCAGTGACTCTCGATTGAGGGGGGGTTGCATGGCCTATCTCTTATGGGGGGGATTTTTTCCTCACTTGAGGTTTTATCCTTCTTGGAGCATGTATCTTATGTATTGTTTCTCTCTTTTGGGGAGGAGTTTTGTCCCACTGGGTTTTCTCTTTTTCTCTGCTTTATGAGATATTGCATTATTTGTACATGGGTACCTAACATGGCCTAGTAGCTGGGACCCATCTTGCATTGTTTGCATTTGTGTATTCTCCCTAAGTTGCACTTAAGGGGGGGTGTTGGTGTAATTAAATGTCTTGTACCTTTTCCTAGGTCATGATTACACCTTAGTTAAGTTTGCTTAGGGACCACATAGGAGGTTGTTGGAGATTTTCCACTTTTGGTGGACTTGACATGTCATTACCTCATCACTTCCACCTTTTGTGGACACATCATGTGATCATCTCTCCACCTTTTGTGGAGATTATCACATTATCCTTTTCCACTTTAGGTGGAGTGATAACTTTTCATTGTTCTCTCATTTCATAAGATTACAACACTTGTCATAATCTTATGCCCTTCTATGTTCTCACTTTGGCTATATAACCAAGGGGTTTCTCTCATTGTAAATAATCCTCTCATATCATTGACATTGAATACAGTTTATTCTTGTCATCTTATTTCTATCTCTCTTATTCTTGTGCTTTCTATTAGGTCTCTAGATCTTGGGTGGCTACCTTCATAGCCAATTCTTACAATAATCTCTACCATTGAGTCCTATAAGATCATATTTTCTCAATCTCATACATAATTGAGGTTTTTCCATTACTACTAGTGTAGTAGGCACTCCTTGCATTTCCTGCTCTAAAACCAAAATGTCATCATTAGATCCTTCGTCATCATAATCCACCAGACCAATCATCTCAACCTTCTACTTTTTCAATGGTGGCTCTCTTGGTGGTATTTCGCTAGGTGGTGGTGAATCAATTTTGACAATCTCAGG
Source organism: Sequoia sempervirens (assembly GCA_007258455.2). Lineage (NCBI taxonomy): Eukaryota > Viridiplantae > Streptophyta > Pinopsida > Cupressales > Cupressaceae > Sequoia > Sequoia sempervirens. The sequence continues at coordinate 26,121 of VDFB02074204.1, forward strand.
TGCTTTTGGCCTTGGAGGAGAAGGTGGTGGTACTTGTGGCATAGGAGGAGGCTTATTTTCTTCTAGTGGAGAAGGTTCAGAAACTGCATAAACTTTCTTTTCCTTACTCTTTCTCCTTACAAGGAAATTTATTCTTGTTTCATCAGGGGTTGAAGATGTAGATTTTTCTCCCATAGTAGGGATTTCCCATCCCCTCTATTCTTCTACCATTGGGGATTTTCCCTTATCCTTACTTATTACCCCTTTAGCTTCAAGGAAACCCACTATTGTATTGAAATTCCTTGATACATGCTCCACCTTTTGTATCGCATTTTTTAGTTTCTGGGAGAACCTTGAAATTAGGTTCTTCTTGTTTATCTTTCTTTGCATCTTATTAAAATAAATCCACCTTTCTATTCATTTCTCCTTCCCTAGAATGTCAAACACATTTCTTATCACATCTTTAGGATATTGGAAAATGTGTATAAATTTAGAGCTCTTGTTTCTTTCTTTAAACCAAGCCATAAAACCTTCAGGGTCATATTTGACCCTCTCAATTGACCTTTGCATGCATGGTAGATTTTGAGTATATCAAGAATATTATTCCATCCTCCCTTGGTCATTACAAAATCATAAAAATAAGTGTACAAAGGAAAGACTATTCCTTTTTCTTGATTCAATAACTTTCGATTTTCAACACTTCCCAATTGCCACATTACCTCTAGGAAACCAATTCTCTTTGACACAAACCTTGGAAGCATGTGAGGTTCTACTGTGGAACCATATACTCTTAAGATAGTGTAATCAAGGTATGGGATAACATCTCCCCAATTATAGTCAACTGGAAGCTTGGGCCTTCTCTCTTTAGGTCTTAAGAAATCATGTAGAGCTATGGGAATTCTAGGTACACTCACAATTAAGAATATTCTCAATTATAAAGAAAACAGGTTCTAAAATGTCACATAATCATATGTCCTATCATCCTTGTCTAGAACAATAGTCCAGCATGGCATGGGCAACTTGAAGTCACCCTTTCTTCTTTTCAAAGTTATACTAGGCCTAAAGAAAATTAAAAATTTGTATAAAAACATATGCATCAACAAAGAATACCAATTGAATATCACTCCCACTTCACCTTTCTTCAACCTTATTAGTCCTCCACATTGCATTCTTTCTAAAAGATACCCTGCATAATCACACAATGCACAATACTGGGGGTGTTGAATATAGGTAGCCATATACATCCATGCCATTGGAATTCCTATGATAGGATCATAACCAATTATTTGGAAAATAGAGTAGAAAGTTGTTTGGATGTAAGAAAAAAGATAGCTAACCAGGAAAGGCTCTTTATCATGTGGCCCTATTATGATCTTTCAACCGACAATTTCTACTAGGAATCTTGGTAGGATGTGAACTCTGAATGAAATATTAGTTTTATCATACTCTTGCTTGAGAGTGTCTTTATTTATCTTATACATTTCATCACTCCATTTTCTAAGCTTGAAAACAAGAGCCAATTCTTCCTTGGTGATTTTGACCATTTCCTTACCATCATATGTTCTTATAGTTCTTGTGACTGGGTCATAATTCATAGCCACTACCTCAAGCAAGTCAACATCCATGATATTAACATTTGGTACAATCAACTTTCATAGGTTGTAGTTCTAGAGGTTACCTACTAAGATGCCCATGTTTATATTCCTAAGCCAACTACGAAATAGTTCCCATCGAGTATAAGGAAACTTGGCATCTTTGGTAAAGTAATTCTTGTCAATTAAACCCTCTACAACTTCCAGACCTCTGAGAAGTAGTTCGCCCTTAGGTTTATTAATGGCCGAGGGTGGTAGCTGGTCCATGAGGTCTTTATTTAAAGGCCTTTTGGGAGTAGAAGATTCCCCTTTAGATGAAGATTCTTGTACTTTAGGAGCCATAACAAAATATGTATTATGAGGCAGGTTTTTTGGTTTGAACAAGGCTTATGGATTTTATAAGCGTTTGACACAAATTGTGCAATGCAGAACTTAAAAATTCCTTTTATGAACGTCAAACCTTAAAAATGATAAACCAAGAAAACCCTAATAGAAATAAGGAGTTGGAAAAACCACAACTTAACAATAATTATGATGGGAGGGAAATAATTCACTTACTGGTTTTCTTCATTGGTTGACAACCCTGGTTCTAATGTTGAAAAATATTGAAAAACCACAACATGATGGGAGGGAAACGATTCACTTATTGGTTTTCTTCATTGGTTGACAACCCTGGTTCTAATGTCGAAAAATATTGAAAAACAACAACACAAGCTTCTTTGAGTGTGCAGAGTATACTTTCACAATGTTGAATTATGCCTTTAAGATAGATATTAATAATTATGCAATTCCTTACTTCAGTAGCTCAATGTACCTTGAGCTATTAAGGCTCACTCGTGTGAACTAGAATGGCTCACTTTCCTCCAACTAACATTTAAATGCTAGTCGTTGATACTTTTGGAGTGTTAATTGATTGATGATCTATATTTGACTAGCTTATTATGAAATATTTGACTGTACATAGCCACAATATTTTCCAAATGACAGAAATCCACATGGAACCATTTTCTAGTAGTATGTAGGCTCCACCATCTCTTTTTCCTTGTAGTCCAGATCCACATGTCTTCTTTCCCTTTCCCAAGTGAGTCATAACCCATGTGCAAATTTCATCAACAAGGATTTGGGGCAAGGTCAAGATTAAATCTCTTTTCTTCTTCATACACACTTCTTAGTTACCCACAACTTTATCCTTCAATTAACATCCAAGGCTTAGATTTAAAGATCTTTTAAACATGTACAATATATCAACATTATTAACACATAGTTTATTCTCCATGCCCCGTGTTAAAATATTTGATTAATATTTTTCCCTATGCTAATGCCCCCACGTCCTCTTGATCACTCTACGTGGAAAATGCACACATCCTCATTGAGAGTATGGTAGTAGAAATGAGACCCGCACGAGATAGTGGGGAGTGGTCAAGATTAATCCATGTCATCTGCTATCGACCGTTGATTCATTTGAAAACTCTATGATAGACCACATGACACCACTGGGCCCATTGTTGATCTCCTGTTGACAACCATTTGTACACCTTAACAAAGAGATAGGCACTGCTAATCATACAAGACACATGACCTTCACTTGCCAGCCCATGGAAATAAAATAAGAAGCAATAAAATGGAATGAGCGCATGGGGAATGATGAAGATTTGTTTGGATTAGGTGAACAGTAATTAGGGGTCCTCATATCTACACAATGTGAAATTGCTAATCTTTAAAAGGGACCCAACTAGGATGACAAGATAATTCCCATGGAAAAAATGACTTAAAATGTTAATGGGAAATACCTAGCCCGACTTAGGAAATTTTTAAGCAATGGCCCAACACAAAACAACCGATAAAACAAAACCAGAGGGCTCATTACTTAATGAATTTTGATGGCAAAAGATATGACTTAAAAGACCAGGTGGGTATGTGTAGGATCATGATGGGCCGAAAAGTTGCAATATGATGGGTATGTGGCTGACGACTATTTTTTTACCCAAAACTGATGAAACAAAAAGGGTTTTTAAAGGAGATTCTTAGCCTTCCATTGATATAAATTATTCTTTACTTTGAATTTAATAAGTAATTATTATTCATTTTCTATTCAAATTATGACTAAAGTCTTGATTGATAGGCTGATTGAAAAACATCTATAGCTTTCAAATGGTATCACATTTTTTGAATCCAAAACATGTGTCACATTCTATGCTTCACATACTATAGGATTAAAAAATAAAAATTGAATTTCATGAAGTTTTGACCAAGTTAAGGTGGTCATACATATGATTTTTTCTATTTTTTAAAAATTTGTAATAAAATAATTATAATTAATTATTTACATGGAAAAAAATTACAAAAAAATATGCATCACATCAGGGCATGAGTCCTCTACTTATATCTAAAATTTTATAAAAATATAGTATCATTTTATTGTGGTTAGGGTGGTCAGACATAAACTACTTCTTCTTTTTTCCCTGAAATTAAGTAGCACTACATTGAAATTTCAAATTTTCACCAAATAGATTAATTTTTTTTAAGCATACCTAGTAGTTTAGAAACTACATTCAATTTGGTACAGATTCTATTCTTACACTTTTTGAAATAATATAGATAACTTATTCAAATTTTTACGTCAATTTTCCTAACTCTGATTTTTCTGAATTTTTTGCCACTTAAGGGCCTATTTTTTCCATGATGATCCTGCACATACCTAGGTACTAGCAACAAAAGGTCAAAAAAAAATTAAAACCTTCATGTAAATACAAAGTCAAAAAGTATTTTTCAGTAAGGATTTTGAGTGACTAAAACCCTAACATAGTGACAAGGAATAGAACCTTAAGCCCTCATATACAATTTCAATCCAATTTGAAGCAAGACTAGAGATGGGACATAAATTTTATTTTGGGGTTCCACCACCACCACCACTTTTACTTTTCCTATTATGTACACATCCATCCAAATCTGCATCTATATTAGCACTAAGTGTAAAATCAATATATTTAGGATACCATAATCCATAATCCAAAGTTGCATTCAAATATCTAAAAATTCTTTCAATAGAAACAAGATATGTTTCCTTAGGGTCTTCTTGAAATCTAGCCACAAGATAGATAACATGCATTATATCCGATCTAGAAGCAGTCAAATACGATAGTCTGCCAATCATAGATCTATACTTGCTCTTATCTTGATCAAATCATCATATTTTTCCAATTTGCATCTAGTCACCATAGGAGTACTTACCAGTTTGGAACCATCCATCTTAAACTTCTTCAACATTTCTCTCACATACTTAGATTGTGAAATGAAAATTCCCTTCTCTGTTTGATTAATATGTAGCCCAAGAAAGAAATTCATCTCACTAAACATAGACATTTAAAATTATTTTTCCATTTCTTTCACAAACCTCTTGCACATATGTAGTTTCATTTCCTCAAAAGATAATGTCATCAACATACACTACTACAATCAAGATTCTGTCATTTTTAATCTTAAAGTACAAATTACTATCCGTCATACCTTTGTTAAAGCCTTGTTGAATCAAATACTTATCTAACCTGGCATACCATGCTCTAGGAGATTCCTTCAACCCATATAAAGCTTTCTTCAATCTACACACCATATCCAATTGATCTATTATTTGAAATCCTTCCAGTTCTTCCATATAAACTTCCTCTTCTAGTTCACCATTCAAAACAACTGACTTGACATACATCTAATGGACCTTAAAGTCTCTATTAGTAGAAAATTCCAAGAACATCCTTATATCTTCCATTCTTGATACCGGAGAAATTTTTTCCTGAAAATGTATACCTTCTACCTATGAGTAGCCTTTACACACAAACCTCACTTTGTTTTTGACAACTTCTCCATTCTCATTCAACTTATTTCTGAATACCCATTTTGAACCAATCATGTTTTTGTCTGTTGGTCTTGGGAATAGTTCCCAAGTTTGATTCTTCTCAATCTACATAAGTTCTTTTTTCTTAGCTTCCTTCTAATGTTCATCTTTACAAGCTTCACCTATAGTCTTTGGTTCAACCTCAGAGAATAAACATAGATTTACTTCAGTAACAACTCTGCTTATGGTTAACACACATTTTGTCTTATCTCAAATAATCTCTCTTTCTAAATGATTATTTTGTACATATTTCAGTGTCTTAGGGGAAATAACCAGAGCATCTTCTTTTGTTTCATTTTGTTCATCCTACTTCCCTTGCTCATCCTTTTCTTTTTCTTTAACAAATTCATCTATTCTTACACAATCAAACTCATCAGATACATATCCATCAATGTCAATAGGATTATTCATTGTCTCATCAACCTTCACATTCGAGCTTTCTATAATCTTTCTTAGTCTTTTATTGAAACATCTATATGCCTTGCTATCAGTAGAATATCCAAGAAAAATTTCTTCATCGCTTCTTGCATCAAACTTATCTAAAGTTTCCTCATCTCTTCTAATATAGCATTTCCTTCCAAAAACTTTGAAATATTTAATAGTATCCATTCATCCATCCCATAGCTCATAGGGAGTCTTTGTACTATTTTCTCTTGCTTGAACTCGATTGAATACATAGACAATATTATGAATACCTTCTTTCTAGTAAAATTCTGATAAACTAGCTTTAGTAATCATTGATCTAGTAGTCTCTTAGACTATTTTTCATTTCCTTTAACAACTCCATTTTGTTGAGGAGCTCTTAGGGTAGATAACTATCTCTTTATTCCATGCACTTCACAAAACATTTTAAACTCATGGGAGGTGAATTCTCTACCTCTATAAAATCTTAAGCATTTTATTTTCAAATTCACTTTATTTTCAACCATAGCTTTGAATGCCTTGAATCTATCTAATGCATTTGATTTCTCTCTGAGAAATGTAATACATGTATATCTAGAATAATCATCAATTAAAAGAATAAAGTAACTTTCACCAAGTAGACTTCTTACTCTCATAGGACCACAAAGATCTGTATGAACTAAATCTAGTAGTCTGATAATAGACTGTTCCTTCAATTTGTAATGATTTCTCACTTGCTTTCCAAACTAACAATTCCTACAAATAACATTAATAGGATTTTTAATTCTCGATAAATCTCTCACAACCTGAGCAACACTGATCCTTTCCAAGTTATCAAAATTCATGTGACACATTCTCCTATGCCATAACCAACTATCATTAATCTAATTCATAAAACATTGTCTATCAACACCCTTAAGTTGATAGATATTCCCTTCATATTTCATTCATGTAGAAATAATTGTTCCAGATCCTTTCTGGATCTCACATATCTCATCGTTAAATAGAAGATCATATCCTTTTCCGCACATCTGACCAACACTAAACAAATTATGCTTTAAACCCTTAACATCGTAAACATTCTCAGTATGATGCTTTCCATTAAAACTTACTAAACCTATCCCACAGATTTTAGCACCAATATCATCTCCAAAAATAACCAAGCTTCCATCATATTTTCAAGCTTAACAAATTTACTCTTATCACCAGTCATGTGATGTGAACAACCATTATCAACTACCAATTATTTTTTCTTGTTTAGCATGTAGGGTAGAGAAAAACATACTTTCATTTTTCTCCTTCTTCGAAGGGGTTTCTTTTACCCATCTTAAAGAATTAGCAAAAGTAGGTTCATCCTTAATCACCAAGAATAAGCATTCATAGTCATCAGGGTCTTCATATATTTTGTATCCTCATTAGATATACTAGTGTTCTCATTCACATAATAATCTTTGTTAATCTTCTTCCCTTTATTTTCTTTCTCATATCTTTGTTTATTTCTTTTATCTCTTTCATGACACTTCACAACATAATGACCTATTTCACTGCAACTAAAGCATTTAAAGGGAAAATTACCTACAAAATTACCAAAGCCTTTCATCATTCTTCTTACAAAGTTGTCTTCTATTTCACCAACGCTTTCTTCATCTAGATCTTCAGCTTTTGTAGCTTTAAAATTAGTCTCATATTCACACCCATTCCTTAGACTCAACCTCCTCATCTCATAAGATATCAAAAATCTCAATAAGAAATTCTTAGTACAAGTCTTATAATCTATATAGTCTTCTTAATAGCACTCATTTTGTCACTGCAAGCATTAGGAAGAGTTCTAAGAATCTTCTTTACAATCCTATCTTCATCTATAGTAGCGCCAAGTCCTCTCATTCTGGCCACTATCTCATCCAATCTCTATACATAAGCTTTAATATTCTCATCTTCAGACATATGTAGAATATCAAATTGTGTTTCCAAGTTCTATAATTTTGCTTCTTTAACTCTTTCATCACCATCATGCACTTTTTGCAAATCATCCTAGACTTCCTTAGTCATTTTCCAATTTTGAACCTTAATCAACTTGAAATGTACCAGAATATTCTTCAAGATGAACTTCATCTTATTGTTCGCTTCATGTACTTTGATCTCTTCAGGTGTACTCAGACCATTAGCAGGAGGAGTGTAATGATTGTTTTAAGCTTTCTCCACATCATATCCACAATACTCTAGATATTTTTCCATTAATAGGGTATGTGCAGGATCATGGTATGCCAAAAAGTGGCAATATTTGTAGGGTATGTGGTTGACGACTTTTTTTTCACCCAAAATTAATGAAACGAAAAGGGTTTTTAGAGGAGATTCTCAGCTTTCCAAAAATATAAATTATGATTTAATTTGAATTTAATAAATAATTATTATTCATTTTCTATTAAATTAGAGCTAAAGTCCTGATCGATAGGCTGATTGAAAAACATCTACAACTTTCAAGCGGTATCATATTTTTTTTGAATCCAAAACATCGTCACATTCTATAGCTTTACATGAATATAGGATTAAAAAAGAAAAATTAAATTTCATGAATTTTTGATAGCCAAGAGTTAAAGATTGAGATTGAGACAGGGCCGAGTTTTTATATTTTCTAAAGTTGTAATAAAAATTCATAATTATTGTTACCTGGAAAAAAATTACAAAAATATGCATCACATCCGGACATGAGTCCTCTGCTTATATATAAAATATTACAAAAAATATTATCATTTTATTATGGTTAGGGTGGTCAGGGCGGACACCTACTTACTTATTTTTTTCCACGTAATTTAAGAGTACTCTTTGCGTGAAATTTCAAATTTTTCACCAAATAGATTTTATTTATTTTTAAATAAACCTAGTATTTTAGAAACTACATTCAATTTTCTACAAATTCTATTCTTACATATTTTTTAAATAATATAGATAACTTATTCAAATATTTACGTCAATTTACCTAACACTGATTTTTCTGAATTTTTTGCCACTTAAGGGCCTGTTTGGCATACCATGATCCTGCACATGCCCAATACTTTCCAAATACCATAGTTAGTTCCATCAAACCTTGGATAATCAAAAACCATTTTTCCAACCATTCCAAACCATCCTCAAGTAGTTAAGCTCTTCACCAAGGAACCTTGCACTCTGATACCAATTGTTGAGTAGGACAACAAAGAGGGGGTGAATTAGTTTTCATAGAATTAAACCTTTAATTCAATCACAAAAATAATACTTAATACTCCTTGAATGATTAATCATCAAATGCCAATGCAAAAACTCAAATCCGACACATAAACATAGTAACACTAGATTTACATTAAAAACCTGGAATAAGGGAAAAACCACGGTGACGATTAACTCATACTATAGAGAATATCAAAACCAATTAAAAAAAGGCTCACAGACTAAAATAAGGACTCACTATCCAACAAGGCTACAACCCAGAGGGATCACTGCCATAGAGATACAAAGAAGACAAATAAGACTTGTTACAGAGAGACTTCAATCCCAATGCAACAAAGGATTCCACCACAGTCACTAGACATTCATAACTTGAACCAGAATTCTCATCATCATGAATTAAAGCATAACAAATAACTTTCTGTAATACACCAAGAGACATCAAAGAAGTGCCATAATAAATATTAATATCCAAAAGTCACTGATCATCAAAGAGAACTTTTAAAAGGGATTTTTCATCAAGGACAAACTATATGATCCAACTAATCAACAGTATTTATATCATCTTAACTTTGAACATATCCAAATTTGGCTATCCAAATCCAAATTCAAATTAGGTCAGTGCCAAAGCATCCTAGGGTGGAATTAGAATGAGGGTGACCCAAACGCACGCTTCATAGGGACCCAAACAGATCCAACATGCTTCATCATTTTTGAAAGTAGTATTTCACACAAGGTTGGCCACACCAATGTAAAACAAATAGAACCATTAAGAACAAACTTTCCAAATATCAAAATTAACTTCAATACAATCAAGGCAACTCAACTTTAGAACCACTCATCATAAGACTTCACCAAAGAGAAATCTGGACCAAAAACATTTCTCCTAGACCTCAATCAGAATCAAAGAGAACCACAGTCCACAATTGGTGAACACAACTTGCACTATACCATGAACCAAAAACCAAGAATTTGAATATAACACCTTCTAACAACCATAAACAACATATTTGAACTACAAAACCACAAGAGAAAATATAGACAAAAAACCAGAGCAACCACAAAAAACCTACACCATATCTTTATTAAAAAAATTCAATACCTAGACATATACAACAACTAGTAGATAGCTAGCTGACCAGTTGACATCAATGAAAACACCTTCAATATTTTCATTCTTGCAACATCCCCTTCAATGATTAAGTTAGAGAGCCCAACTTGCATGGTAATTTTTATGTCATGGAAGGTTGTCACCACCTCAAAAAAACTAGAAGATTGAACCCCTAATTTAACTGCATAAGCCAACATTATCTTCCCCTTATGGTCATTGATGATGCCACCCCCACTCACCTGACCTAGGTTGGGTTTGGTTGATCCATCAAAATTGATCTTCAACCACTCAAGCTCTAGGGCACCAAGACATACTTCTTCTATCTAGAGGGATAGGAGAGATGAGGGAATTAAGGGTCATAGAAATATTCCAAGCAGAAGCAAACAATACTTCTAGATCATTAGGATTTCTTTAGGGCTTGTAAGGGGTAGTTGTAGTCAACTCAACATCCTGACTGGTAATTTTATTGGCCACCACCTATAATGGATAAATTTTGTTTTTGAACACTCTGTTATTATACTCCTTCCATAGCACCCACCTAGTGAAGAACAACAAATGCTACGAAAGCTCAACGAGCAGGGGGTGAGACACCGAGGGGACCAACAGTCCAAAATCTCATGGACATCCTTTTGCTAGACCCAACAAACTTTGAAAAGAGATTGAATTTTTATCCTAACCTACCAAGAGTAGGAACACTGGAAAAGCATGTGAGGAATGGACTCAGCTTCATTCTCACATAAAAAACACCGGTTCTCAAGATGAATACCTTATTTTTTTCAAATTATCCAAAGTGGGGATTTTTTTATAGAAATTCCACCAAAAAAATTTGACTTTAGGTAAGGTATTGCCATGCCAGAGTTGCATCCAATCAAACTTGGGGTTCCAAGAGCTAGAAAGGAGTTTGTAGCTGGTCTTGATAGAATAAAAACCATATTTAGAATTTTTCTAGACCAGTGAGCTAGGAAAGTCAAAGGGGAAGAACTTGTGATTTTTGATAGTTATAAGAAGTTCTTTAGTAGGCATCTAAAGGGGGGGTCAAACAAATTAGGGTTAATCTTCCATCTAGGTGGATCAAGAGAAAAATCAATGTAATTCAAGACCTTATCACCCAGTGAAGTACAATGATCTTGATGAATAGCAGAAAGAACAGGGTTGATACCAAGGTCCTAAGAAGACAACCAATTATGATCCCAAAAGGAAACCAAAGTACCTAGTATGACCAACCAAGAGGACCCAAAAGATAAAAGATTATGGGTTTTGAAAAGGTTATTCTAGATCCCCAAACCAGTACGAAAAACACCATTGTCTAGCAAGGAAAGGAAATCATGTCCCTATAGATACTTATTCTTGAGGATAGTAATCCATTAGACTATTTGTTAAGAAGCTTCCAAGAAATCTTGGTTATAAGATCCATATTCATCAATCTTGTTCTTCTCAAATCCATCCCTCCATAACATTTCTTTGAGCACATAGTATGGTAGTTCACCAGAAAGAACCTATTTTTATCCTCATTCCCCAACCACAAGAATCTACATTGGATTTGTTCAATTTTCTCTAACCACACCGTGGGAATTAAAAATAAAGCTATTAGGTACATAGCTGAGCTTTGAAGGGTGGTTTTAAGAAGGAAGAGCTCACCAGCATTGCTGAGGAGGGACCCTTTCCACACAACAAGATTTATTTGAGCCTAAAACATAGAAAATAGGGTGTTCCACCTTTTAGGAGATGGAACACTAGGGTTAGGGCATATTTCACTCTAGTTTCACTAAAGGAAACCCTAGATATCTCAATCCAATTATAGAATGAGGGAAAGATATTTTCTAAAGGTTTTCCTAGGGTTTGATTAATGACTCAAAGGGGGTTCACCACCAAGCTAGGGCTTGAAAAGATAACTTCATGCAAAACCTAATGATGAAACTTAATGATGTGCAAGACCTAAGTAAATAACCAAGAAATGCATGCAAATCATAATAGGAAACTAAGAAATCAAAGAAGTGCACCACCTATAGTAGCTTCAATGAAGATCTAAAATGTTGAATTTAATGCACACTAGGACTCATATTCCATGCTATGTGATTTAGTCCCAGATTAGGGTTTCTGGGCTGAAACAAGAATCTAGTGATGACAAGATTGAATCTTCATAAATATGGAAAAATGACTATACCATGACTCATGGGCCAAAAGTGGCATATTAGTCCTGCTCAACAGTTTTGGAGGATCAAGATCTGAATCTACTCTTCTATCTTTGCTTTGTCTTCTCAACCTGATTTTTGGATCTAAAATGTCAATTTTTTTTCTATAGATATCTTGTAGTGATTTTTTAAACAAGGAGACAACTTTGATAAGTTTGCAACCTTGAAAAATTATTTCAATATTTCTCTTGAATGTGTCTTCAACCTAGGCCTACAAATCATACACTTTAAAGAGAGGGAAAAAACGTTGTTTTGTTACTGGATAGGGTTTTTCCTTAGTCAAACCCCATTTTGGTAATCAAACCTTGAAATGAAATGAAATTGGAAGGAGGAATGACGAATGAGCAAATATGTGATGTTGCAACTCACCTAACGCTTGAATAAGAGGCTGAAAATATATATGAAATGGATACAATGGATGTAGATCTTGAATCTTGCTTGAATGGTATGGATCTTGAATTGAATGCTTGCTTGAATCATGAAACCCTACATCATAAAAATTAGATAAAAAAGAAACATGATGCATGATGACTTTGACATGATGCTTGATGCTTGAATAATGCTCCAAAATGCTTGATAATCACTCTTTAAGGCTCTTGAATTCTCTTGTAACTAATTGTAATCACAATTTTCTAGAATGTATGAATACTTGAAGTCTTAGGTCACTTGATTGCTTGTTAGGTGAAAAATTATTGAAATAGCCTTGTATTTATACTTGTTTATGCCAAATTTCTTGGAATTACAACACTAAAAGTTGACATCAGATCTAGGAGAATAAAATCCTAAAAATAATTTGAATTTAATTTAGGTCAAAGCTAAGAAGGAATCATATGCTATTTGGGGTGTATGAGTCCCATTAGGCTTAGATTCATGTAAAATCTAGATCCGGGCCGTGAAACTTTGGTGGGACCCATACGCTCAAGGTGGTGTATGAATTCAAGAACACTAAATCTAGACCATACAATCCAAAAACATGTGAATTATGATTGGATGTTGGTTTATGTTGGGATTAATCTAAAAAAGTTGCATTAATTAAGGCTTCTAGATGTGAAATAAGGCTAAATAATCTATAAAAAATCCCAATTAATTCATAAAAATCATAGATTAGTGTGAAAGTGTAAAGGTACACTTTACAACACCCTAAATAATGTACAATTATGTGCATTTAGTTCAAAAGGGCCCAATTTTTTTTGAAAATGTATAGGGATGGTCCAGGAGCACCTACACATCTTTTTGGTTTGTTTGGCATTTTCTAAGAGTCTAGGATTGAATCAAGTCATTTCATATTGTAATAAGGTCTATTTGACCAAGATTTGATGTAATTTGGGTCATTAGGTGGTTTTAGGTGTTTGGTGTCTAAGTTGGCAATAAGTGTTGGTTTTTTGCAAGGTTGTTGAACACATTTTTATGCTAATTAGGATGGTAGTTGAAAGTAAAACAGTCAAATTTTTGTAATTCTATTGATGGCCATTGGAAAGGGGTGAAAACAAGTTTAAAAATACTCTCAAACATTTGAGGTAGGTTGGATCTCAAATATTTTGAACATTCAATATAAGATTGCTCTATTTTTGTGGTGTTTTCTGTTAAATTTGGTAATTCCTAAATTTGTACGATCTCGTACAGTCTCAATTTGATGTAAAGGCTATGTGAATTTTTGGAGAGTAGTGTACTATTTCATTTCAACCTATTTACAAAGGTTTTCATTGAGTTTGGTGAAAGATCAATCATATTTTCTGTATGGTTCTGGTTGTTAGGGTTTTCTAGCGTTTGATAAAGAAAATGGAGTTTTAAGGCCATTCCATCGTAGGGTAACTTTGTAAACTAGTGGAATGGGCCTAGTAGGAGTTAGTTTTAGGATTTTTGTGGTATTGAGGCAGGGTGATATTATTGGAGGATTTTTTGCATGTGTTTTTTCTTAACAAGTTTAAGTGTCAATAATGTATTTACTGGTTTTTGTATTGGATAGCAAGAAATTAATGAAATCTATGGAATCTAATGGTGGAATTAGAAGTTTGGAGACTGGATGGTCATGTTTTTGAAGTTTTTAAAGTAGTTTTAGAAGAAAATCATAGACCTTCTTTGGAAAAGAGGCTTGATTAGGCCTAGAAGTTGTATTGCTAATTAGATTTTGGTGTGTTGGTCCAAAATGACCCTAATCAAGCGTTTGATATGTTTTGTAGTAGCATAAGGGATTCTTGAAAGTGTGTTCATAAAGAGTTGGAAGGATCATTAGAGGGAGATATAGTTGGATAAGTGTGTCTTGATGGCTACAAGCCAATAGGTGGTTTTTCAAAGGAAGTTGCCCTAGAAGGTGTTTGTGACCTTGCAAAACTTGTGGAATCAGTTTGTGTGAGCCTAATATCACCCTATCTTGCATTAGGTTGTATCAGAGCTTAGTCTTAGATCTATTGGAGAAAGTATTGTGAGATTCAAGAAAGAAGATTGAAGTTAGAGCATCCAATATGCCTCTTGAAGGTGGATTAGTGGTTGCTAGGGAACTTAGATCCCTAAGAGAGAGAGAAGATGTCATGTCTCAATCCTGATCTTGGTTGCTTTTGGGTTTTTTGTGGATTTGTTACATGTTTTGATGTGCGTGGTAGAATAATAATTAATATTATGGTGTTTTGGCGTGGAGATAACTGAAAGTGTCTATTTAAATTATGAAAAGCTGAATAGTATTGAATGCATTTTATTTTGAAAATGAAGCAAAATAGTATAGAAACATTTTAATTAATGTAATGCATTGCTTTATTTATATCTTAATGTGATACTAACTCCATTATTGTTGTGCTCCTGAGTGCACTTGAGTTAAAGGAAGTCGAAGACCAAGGGTGTGATTAAGGAGAGGAGGTTAGCATCTTCACAAGACAAAGCAGGAAGACCTCTCGATCACACACACACTAGATTCATATAGATTGCATTTAGGAATGTCTAATTTTTGTGTGTCTGTTTTGAGTTATTTGCAAATTAAATAGCAATTAGTAAATTAAATAAATGACGAAATGAAAGCATGATAAAATAAAGAATTAAATTTTAATTAAAGTTAATTATAAATCTTGATTTAAATTCTTATGCATTCTACTCTTCTTTTATTTTGGTTAATCTTTGAATTAATAAGTTAACCATTAGTTATAAGATATTTATTTCTATTATTGAGTAAATATTTTCAAAAGGGGATTTACATGCAAATTATTCTTATTTTTTTAAAATTAATTTCAAGATTAGGGTAGAAAGGGAAAGAAAAATGATTTTTAAAAAGGGGATAAAGGGTTCCCAAGAAGGTAATGGTTCTTGAAAAACTTTCTTGAAAATATACTCTACAATTTTGCTCTAATGGCTGCCAAGAAAATGTTGAATCTTTTAAAATAGTGTGTTGAGAATTAACCTTGGGTAGATAGTGGAAAGCTAAAGAGCTGGAAAAGCAACTAGAAAGGAGGAAGAAGAAGAAGCTTTCTTAGAGAAACTAGATTGGAAAGAGGGAAAAAGGAAGAGGTTGTCTGAAGAGCATCTCCAATCTCTAGCTGGAAGCGTTATTTCCAGGTTTTCCATTCTTTTCCCACAAATCTTGATTGAAACATGAAAATACTACTCAAAAATTTGAATGCCAGTTTGAATTGTATGCAAGACTATGAAAAATTTGGGAAAACATTCTATTCTTTGGGTGCATTGAAATAATTTGCACAATTTTACCTCTTCCAGATTGAGGCTTTTCTCTTTTGCAGACCGTGGTTTATAAATTCTATCTTAGGTTGCTTTTTGTTACACAAGAATTCTAAAAATTATATATATCTATCTATATATATACACACACACTCATGATTTCCCTATGTATATAAATGTATATATATATATATATATATATATATATATATATATATATTAGATATATATTACACCGCATTTCTTTTCAAAGCTCTGCATAGTCGAATTTGTGAGACATTGTAGTGTTTTTCTTTCAAAATGGATTAATATTCTGTTGGGGAATAACCCCTGCCCCTCTCATAGAGGAAGGTTGCATTGTGGAGGGAATGCCTCCACATGCCACAACCTGTGGAGGAGCGATTCCCCATCACAAGTAGCACATCTTCCCTATGGGGGCGTCCAAACTCGGAGGCTTTATCCAACTGCAAATTATGAAGTCTTTTTTTTACTTTTCAAAAATGCAATGTATGAAATCTCTAGTTTGTGCATTGGAAAAACTGTAAGCTGTGATTTAAGTATAGATTGTATATAAATTTTTAAATCTATATTTATATATATATACACACACAACTATATATATATATATCTACACATACATATGTATATACATACATATAAACAAACTTTGGTAGTTGTAAATTTTGTTCTATTTTCCACAAAAAATGCACTCTCTGTTAGTGGATTTACATAGATAATTTATACCAATGAATATATATATATATAGAAACATACCCATAGATTTATATATATATATATATATATATATATATTAGACATAAACATCATTGTAATCTACAGGAAAACAATACTTTCTATCATTAGATTCAAACAGAAAACAACTCAATATATATAGTCAGTTACAAGACCACTATGTATTTAAATATATACGTATATATTGTAAATATATACGTATATATTGTAAATATATATATATATATATTCACATATATACAGATATAATGAATATATATACAGATTTGAATGGTGAATTTCTACATCTAAAAATTAAACTTAGGAAAGAAGTAGAACAAATTCACATAATTAACTGTGCAAACTGGAATTCATGTGCAAATTTGAAATTTTACATTGTTTTTCTTTTGTAAAACTATTATTTTTCTGAATATTGAAGCATTGTATGAGACCCCATATTTCATTTCTGAACTTAGTGAAACACATTAAAAACTATGTTAAAAGCTGAAAATGAATCTTTATAGCAAATGTAGGTTATTGAAAACACTTTCAAAATTAGTGAATTTTTTGAAAAGAGTGGATTTCTTTTTGCTGAAACTATCAGAGTTATTTACTGTGATCTAGAAAATGGAATAGGGACTAAATTTATTTTGCATTGTAAACTCACTTGAAGTTGTACAAGAAAACTTTATTTACTGAATGCATTCATAAAAGCTATTTTGAGAATCTTTGTGAAAACCTTGGAAAATGCTGAAATTTCTTTGGAAGTTAGCAATGTGTAAAATCGAATGTCAACTTAGATAGAAAATGCATTATATACTGTATTTTGTGAAACTTCTGGGACATGATGCCGAAGGTGGACCCACAAATACTGTAGTCTTACCTTTTCTAAAACTATAAATTTTTTTTATTTATGCTTGGCCAAGCACTTGCACCATTGAAATAGATGGAATTAAAAGCCTAGAACTAAATGAATATAGGTCTCTGCCACCTCCTGTTTGCAAGAAATATGTGATTCTCATGTGAGGAATGCATATAGGCATCAGGCTTGCATCGAGAGTTCCCTCTTGCATTGTTGTTTTAGGTTGCTAGGCTCCTCATGCAGGGACGGGGATTTCTTCAAGTTAGGAAGGAACTCGGGGAAGTCATGTACTTCGTGGTTGGGTGGAAAAGGTGCCTTAATCACACTCATGGCCCCATCTTGCAAGAAGAACAGTGGTGTCATGGTAGTTGAGGTTCAAAGATTTATATGCTATAAATGTATTCATGTATTATTTTGAATGGCTTGTAAATCCCACTTGTAAATGTAAATTTTTTTAAAATTTAGTATTGTAACATTAAAATAGATGTATTGGAAAGAAAGTTTTGATGTAACATTGAAATAGATGTATTGATTGAAAGATATTGATGTATTGAAAACTTGAGTGAATTTATGGAAACTCATTGATATGCAAATGGAAATCATATATGTATCATTTCAATGATCCTTTCTAATGGAATTTACTTCTTTTGCATACATGGAATGAAATTAATTACTGAATTTTCTTTTTTGAGAAACTATGGGAAGATCTTGATCTATGCATCCTTTGTTTTAACATACTTGGAATGCATTAAGTTTGGTAGATTATGTGGCTAAATGAACATCAATTTTTTAGCATTACATTTTATTATCAAAGTAGCAAGGTTCAACTCTAGGACCTATGCCTAATTATGCTTGATGTTATGTTTTGCTAGGGAAACCCTAATGGAGGGTAGATATTATCAGCGGGAATGGTGAGGAGGATCCCGTGGTGATCCCAATGATAAGTTGGATCAGATTTTGGCCATTCTAAGTAGGAAAGAGGCCATGATTGATAACCTTGAGTAGGAAAGACAAACTGGACCAACAAGGTCTGAACTTGGTGAAAGTGAAAACATCAAGAATGAACCAAACAAAGAAAACCCTGAAGCTAAAAAAAATCAAAGTAAGCTAACAAAGGTAGCTGAGGAACTGGGTAAAGACCTCAAGAAGGTGGTGCCACCCAAGTTTGATGGTAAATCCTTTGGTGATGGGGAAGAAGCATGGATTATTGAAATGGAGAGGTATTTTTCCCTTCAGAACCTGTCCGAGGAAACTTAGGAAGAATGGGGATCCTACCAGTTCATATGTGAAGTTGCTACATGGTGGGAGAATGAAAGGGATGATAAATAATTTTTTCCTGGTAAGGTAACATGGGAATAATTTTTTTAGATTTTCAGAAAGAGGTGGCTTCCACAATCTTATTTTGATAAGAAAATGACAATTTTAGGTGCTCATTCAGGGAGGAATGACAGTGACACGGTATTGGGAGAAATTCTCTCACTTGCTTAAGTACGTACCTCAGTACCAACATGATGAGAGGTTTTGAATTCGGAAATTTATCCTGGGGCTTACGCCTCAAATTGGGAATGAGGTGGATATGCATTGACCAGCCACCATGGATGAAGCCTTTGAGTTGGCACTTTTGTAGGAACATAAAATGCAGCAGGTTGCAAACTACAAGAAAAGTTTGGAAGCTAAATATGGTAATAAGAAGTTCCAAGGAAATCGCCAAGGTAATAATAACTAGGGAAATTAGAGCAATTAGGGTAACCAGGGAAATAATAATAGGAAAATAAGAAATTTGAAAAGGGGTGGTAGTCCTATGAACTGTAATGATGGAAACCAGAATAATAATAAGAGGGCTAATTTCAATAAGAAGAATGACAATAATAGGAGGGATTTTTCTGACAGGCCAAAAGCACCTCATGGGGGTTGTTATACTTGTGGAGGTGAGCATTACACTAGTGTGTTCTATCAGAGGGTTAACAAATAGAACAACATGAATCAGCATCATATTCATGCAGCAGTTGACAATCGCCAAGCAGATTACCAATCCACTTTTATCTAGTTATTGGGTAAACTTTTTGGAAGTCCTGTTTCTATTTTGATTGATACTGGTGCCACTGATAGTTTTGTAGATCCTCATGTTGTATCTAAATCATCACTTAGACCGGGCTATATGGAAAATTCATGGAAAGTTCAGTATGAGAACCGGGCAGAGAGGAAGGTAGAGAAATGTATATTTTTTAGTGAACTTGAACTCCCTAGTCTCAAAACACAAGTTAATTTGTATGTAGCACCATTGGGATCTTATGATGTGATCTTAGGAATAAATTGGCTTTCTGAACATAAGGCCCTTGTGGATTGCGAAGAGAAATCAATAAGGTGTCTTAATGATCAAGGAAATCATGTAGAGATTTGTGGTGTAAAAAGACCTCTAGAACTTAGGCAAGTTTCAACCATGCAATTAAAGAAGGCACTTAGCTGAAAGGGATGCACTATTTATGTAATGGTCAAGGACCTTGATGAGATAGAATCATCAGTTAATGATCATCTCACTCTAAAAGAATTTGAGGATGTTTTCCCTCAAGAGATAATTGAGCTATCACCTAAGCGCATATTCTATTTTTCAATTGATTTGATACCGGGTGTAGAACCTCAGTCTAAAGCCCCCTACATGATGAACACAATGGAGTTATATGAGCTAAAAGCCCAATTGGAGGAATTTCTGAAACAGGGTTTCATTAGACCAAGTGTGTCACCCTGGGGAGCTCCTATTATATTTGTGAAGAAGGATGGGACCTTGAGGTTATGCATTGATTACAGGATGATTAACAAGGTTACTATCAAGAATAAATACATGCTTCCATGTATTGATGATTTGTTTGACCAGTTAAAAGATGCCAAGGTATTATCAAAAATAGATCTGAGATCAGGGTACCATCAGTTGAGGTTAAAGGATGAGGATATTCATAAGACTGCATTCAGGACAAGGTACGGGCACTACGAATTCACAGTGCTACCATTCGGGCTAACCAATGCCCCTGCAACCTTCATGAATTTGATGAATAGTGTATTTTGGGACTACTTAGATAACTTTGTTTTAATCTTCCTTGATGATATCTTGATATATTCTAAGTTAGAGGAAGAACATGAGAATCATTTGAGGATAGTATTGCAGCAGTCGAGGGAACATAAGTTATATGGGAAAATGTCCAAATGTACCTTTTTCTAATCTAAGGTACATTATTTGGGACACATTATTTGAGTAGAAGGGATAGCCGTGGACCCAGATAAGATTAAGGAAATCTTAGATTGGTCAGTACTGCAGAATGTATCAAAAGTCTAAAAATTTATGGGACTTGCAAGGTATTACAGGAGGTTTGTGCAAGGGTTCTCGACAATAGCAACACCCATTACCGCACTCCAGAAGAAGGGAAAGAAATTTGAGTGGAGTGACAAGTGTGAAAAAGCTTTTCAGTTGCTAAAAGAGAAGCTGACTTTTGCACCTATTCTAGTTGTGCCTGATCCGAATGGCCATTTTACAGTGATTACTGATGCATCAGGAAAGGGGGTAGGAGCCATTCTCATGCAGGAAGGACAAGTGGTGGCATATGAATCAAGAAAGTTGAAACAACATGAGTTAAATTATGCACCACATGATTTAGAGTTGGCAGCCATAGTTCATGCCCTTCAGATGTGGAGACACTATCTCTTGGGTAAGCCATTTGAATTAAAAACTAATCATGCTGGATTACAATACATCTTTTCTCAACCCAACCTAAATGCTCGTCAGAGGCGATGGTTGTAATTTTTGAGTGAATATGATTTTGGCATTGAGTACAACAAAGGGAAAGAAAATAGTGTAGTAGATGCCTTAAGTAGGAGGAGACATCTAGTAGCCATGGTTACCATATAATCTAGTTTCAGAGAGCAGATGGTTTAGGCTTTATCTGGGGATGAGTAGTATGAAAGGGTGAAACAAGCCCTAGAGCAGGATCCTTCAGATCACATATTTTTTGGAAATGTATTTGAGTCTAATGGACTCTTGAGGTTCCAGGGTCGCATTTATATTCCTAACTCTACAGGGTTAAGAGAGTTGGCACTGGAGGAAATCCATAATGTTCCTTACTCAGGACACCCTGGTGTGACTAAAATGGTTGAGGGACTCAAGCCTCTATACTTCTGGCTAGAACTCAAAAGAGATGTTATTGCATTTATAGCTCAATGTTTGGAATGCCAGTGAGTTAAGGCTGAGCATGTCCATCTGGCAGGACTTTGATATCCACACAGAGTGCTAGAGTATAAGTGGCAGGTGATAACTATGGATTTTATTCAGGAATTACCAATGTCTAGGAATCGACATGATACCATCCTAGTTGTGGTGGATAAATTAACTAAGGTAGCCCATTTCATTTGTGGGAACCTCAAGGATGGTTCATTGGTTTTGGCGAGGAAATTTGTTCAAGAAATTTTCTGACTGCATGGAGTGCCAAAAGTGATCATTTCAGATCGAGACACTTGGATGAATTCTAGATTTTGGACTACTCTGAATTCTTCCCTGGGAACTAAGTTAAATTTCAGTTCAGCATATCATCCTCAGACCGATGGTCAGACTAAGAGGGTGAACCAAATTGTGGAGGATCTCCTCCGAATTTATTGTATGGAGCAGCAACATAGATGGGAGGAGTATTTTCCTTTGGTGGAGTTTGCTTACAACAACTCCTACCATGCCTCTTTGGGTATGGCACCATTTGAGGCTCTCTATGGATGGAAATGTAGAACACCCATCAGTTTGGACAGGGTTGAGGATAGGATTGTGATTGGACTTGAAATGTTGAGGGAAATGGAAGACCAAATGAAGCTTATCAAAGAAAAGCTTAAGCAAGCTTCAGATCAACATAAGAGTTTTGCAGATAAGAATAGAACTTACAAATAATTCTCTGTAGGAGATAAGGTCTTTTTGAGAGTTCGGCCGCATAAGAGTTCAATCTCTTTTGGCAAGAACTCAAAGCTTGCCCCTAGGTTTGTTGGACCTTTTGATGTCTTGGAGGTGATTAATCCGGTTGCTTACATGCTAGCTCTGCCACCAGCTCTATCCTGGATCCATAATGTTTTTCATGT
>VDFB02074205.1:0-26398 GCA_007258455.2 Sequoia sempervirens
TTTACTTTCAGTGTGACCTGGTGTGTTCGGTGTAACCCTCTGCCGAGTGGGTTGGTCTCACCGACGGTTATACACTAGGAGTCTTTGGAATGACATAAGGGTTCGCTATGAACTCTTGGCGACAGGGAGAAGTCACACCGATAAGCTTTCACATGGAGTCATCGGAGAAACACAAAGGCTTCGGTATGAAGTCTCAGCGAATGTGGAATGTCTGGCCGACAGAAGTCTTCGGGGTGAAATGTGAGCTCGTTATGAAGTCTTGGCGAAGACCGATAGTCTTGCCGATGGGAATCCTGATGTCGGTATGACTCTTGGCGACTGCTTGGTGTTCGGTATGACTTGAGGGCTCGGTGTAATCTCTCAGCGAATGACGATAGTCTTGCCGACTGTTGGACATTTCGAAGTGACCTTTGAACATCGGTATGATGTCTCATCGAATGGCGATTGTCTCGCCGATGAGAATGCTGAAGTCAATGTGACTTGGGAACTTCAGTAAGATGACTTGGCAACAAGGGGAAGTCTGAGCGATAGCTTTCTGGACTCGGTGTAACATCTTGCCGATAGTGAAGACTCTTGGCGATAAAGACAATATGGGATCTGTGGCATCAGGGAGACACGGTTAGTGTCTTACCGACATGCGACACAAGTTGAACGCCCTTGACCGAGTGAAGACTGTCCTACGTGGTGTGACCTGGACGTATTATCTTCTATGCAAGGAAGTGGAAACATCTACGATGTTGAGCTGGATGATTCGATCGTTGTGATCCGACGGTTGGAAACAAACTGATTCACTGAGCCTATTGAGAACGAATGCATATATGTATGCATTGAAGGTTCTGAAAAAAAAAAGAGAGTAGACAGAGAGAGAAGCGAAGAGAGAGGGCCGAGTGGCTAGCTGAAAGGCCGAGGCCATGAGGCCGAAGTAGAGGAAGAGAGAGGCAGGGTTATGCTGGAATCTCTCGATCATGGATGCCATGGTTGATCTCTCAGGAGGGTTGCTACAGTTGATTCCAAAATGAACAAGATGTAATCTCTGAAAAGGCTATGAGCACGGATTGTATTGTAACCTTTAGATTTGTTGAATAATACAATGGCTCCAATCTTTGGAGTGTGAGGTTTTTTACCCGAAAGGGTTTTCCCAAATAAATGCATTGTGTTACGGTTTCTATCTTATCTTTCATGCATTGTTTGTTGCTTCTTTGTTGAATTTACATGTGTTTTTCTCGGAAGGATTAATGTGGGGAAATGAGCGTGTATGTTTAAAACTTTGGGACATGGTTATGCACGTGTCTTTAGGGCAACCTAATGAAATTAAAGTTACCCGAAGGCACCTCTTTGTTCTTGGAAGTTACTCACGAGATGCCTAGATTACTTTCCCACTTACAAGTTGGTATCGAGGCAGCTATACAGTTTGTTGATTGCAATGTATTTCTCCTGTGAAGATTTCTTAGCTTGATAGGCTGAAAGAAATCTAGAAGAATGGACTGATGTATTGATCCTTTGATGAGTGGAAGCCTTGTGGTATTCTGAGAGAGCATGCAGCTTGAAGGATGGTCAAGATGGAAAAGGGAGTTGATCATGTTGTGATCTGTGTCTCCTGGCTAGTAGAGGTATAACCTTGGAGTATGAGGTGGATTTTATGCTTCATGGTTGTGTAGCAGTAAAGCTTTCATATTGGGTGTCTGTGTGATAGGCTCCTGGGTGATATGGAGAAGCCTAGGTTGTTTCTCAGCCATGGAAGAGAGTGCTTATGCTAGGTGGTGGTTCCTAGTGTTGGAAGGCACTGTTTCCTATTAACCTCGAATGCTTGAAGGCTATGGAGTTAATCATTAGATGATTTGCAAGCTTCTGAAATAGCCTTTCTCTCTATCTCGGATGCATGTGCATGGTGGTTTAGATTTGGCCTGAAAGGGGCCTGGATTTCCTGAACTACTGTTTTCCTTTTAAGGATGTTTTGTACTTGCATGGCTCTGTGGTTTTGCAGGTTTTACACGGTTAAGCAAAACTTGTGGTTTTGTGGAGTTGTTGTTAAGCTATTTTCTAGACCCTGGCTTTTGGGGTGGTACTGGATGAGATAGTTGTAGTTTTGCATGCATGCTTTGTGCATGGTTTGAGGAGGTGTGATTTCTTCTTTGCATGGGAGTGTTGGTAAGTGATTCGTCACTTAGCATTCTTGTGGTAGTGCTTTTGGGTTCCTTGATTATGGTGCTCGTTGTGTACATGATTGGCAAATCAGATTTGGCATGATCTGGTGTTTGAGTCATGTTGTCTACGTGGATATTCTCTTTGAAATCTCAGTGTTGCAGTTTCCAATGTGATGATGGGTTTGCATGTTCGATGATTGTGATCTACAAGTTATGCGGTTGATGGATTAGCTACCCATTGGCTGCAGTGAGATAACTTGGATGTGGACTGTCTTTATCCACGAGGATTGATTCATTGTTGGTGCAGACTTGTTAGTTGGCCTTGTCGTTGGTCACTTGTGCATTGGTGTGATTGTTTTGAGATAAGAGGATAGATACTATAGAGTACCTGAATAGTCGGTTATGGGAACCTGAAGCAGGTGGTCATGATGCTTGGAGAGCTCGGGTGTCATGTTTCAACGGGAGCTCTAGCAATGACTGTGGATTCATCACATGGTGGTGAATGGTCTTCTTTGGTGTTGCAGATGTTTCTAGGGAGAACTTTTAGATCCTGTTGCTGCAGAAGGGTTCTTTCGCATTTGCATGGACATCATTTGAAGATGTGCAACATCTTGGAACCATGGAGGACGCTTGGAGTCTTTGGTTAAGGTGTTGGTGGTGCTTGATAGGTGATATTGGTTTTGAGTCTATTTGTTGTATGTCATGGTATACTCTTGTTTGTGCACTGGAGTTTTGGCATTGTGCATTGTACTTAAAGACAATGGAGAAGTCACTTGAAGCATGGTATCTCCTAAGGAGATGTGTAGATCATGGTGTCATGATAAGTTCCTGATTCAGCTGATTGGAGCTTTGACAATGGTCTAAAAGTCCGAGAAGGCTGCACCTTGGTTGAACGTGAGTTCAATAAGAGACCAATGAGGAGATTTCTCTTGGATTAGTCATGATGGCTTGTATATCTTGGAGGAGTATTCTCGTTCCCACTCTTGGTCTGCTCGGCAGTATATCTGGAAGGTATTTGGCCTATTATATTTTTCAGATGTGTTTAATGTTCACTTTCATGATATGGATCTTGAATTGCTGTTTAATGATTCTGGAGGATTCATAGTGGAAGTTGTACAATTACTTTAATCTCCTTGAGTTTCTGTGTTATGTTATTTATTGATGAGAATTGGTAGGAGATGACGTATGGGCTGATTTCCTGAAATGGGAAATGAACTAGTTTGATCTTCCTTGAGAGGCTTACATCCATGTTTTTAAAGTTGGTTTGATCTTGGTGATTGAACGGATGGATGTTGTTAATGCTTTTCTTTTGGGATGTGAAGGAGATCATTATTGACACAGCTGGCTGTTAGAAGTGCATGTAGGAGGATGTTCTACAGGAAGATGATGTGCAGAGTTTCTCTGTCGCCGTGAAGGTTTGTGGTGAGAGAAATGTTTCTTGTAGCGTTGTGTTGCAAGTTGTGCATATCATTGTGGATATTTCCTTGGTACTACATGGTTGCATTTTTTATGTGTTGTTATTGGTAGACTTGCGATGCCTTTGATCTTAAGACAGTGAGTTGCAGTTGGATGCCTGGTCTTTGTTGCAGATTGTCTGGTGGACTGTTATCTGCGGAAGCTTGCTGGTCGGGTGTCGAGAGTGTTGCGGGGTCTGAACTGGTGGAGCTAGTGTGTTCCTAGTTTCTGGTTGCTTTGGAGGTGACTGTGTGATCTTCGTCAAGTGGGAGATTGTTGGAATTATTGCCTCAATCTCACAGGCTGAAACCTTTGAGAAAGCATGGTCGCTGTGACATTCCTGTTGTCTGGCCGATCTGCTAGTTGATCCTGACTATCGCTGTGACCTCCTAAATGTCTTGGCGATTGGCATCTGAAACCTTCGGCGTAACCTAGACTGTCGGAATGATGTCTCGGTGACGATAGGAAGTCTTGCCGATATCGGCGTGACCTTTGGTTTGTCTGGCCGATGTGGTAATCGGCATGACTTGCTCCTATCGGCATGAAGTCTTGGCGACTGGGAGATGTCTGGCCGACTGGATAGTCTGACGGGTTTACTTTCGATGTGACTTGGTGTGTTCGGTGTAACCCTCTGCCGAGTGGGTTGGTCTCACCGACGGTTATACACTAGGAGTCTTCGGAGTGACATAAGGGTTCGCTATGAACTCTTGGCGACAGGGAGAAGTCACACCGATAAGCTTTCACATGGAGTCATCGGAGAAACACAAAGGCTTCGGTATGAAGTCTCAGCGAATGTGGAATGTCTGGCCGACTGTGATGAACCCTGCTGGCTCTCAACTCAAAACCCCAATTTTTCTTAAATCTTTAAGTGTTTTTTAGTTTTTTAGAGAATATTTGATAGACAGAAGAGAAGGAGCGCACAGCATAAATGCATATAAAATGTAAATCTGAGTTATTTCAAGCGAATTGACAATACAGAAGATAATAAATAAGCTCAACAATGGATTTAGAACTCATAAACATACCCGGAAGTGTCCAGATTATTTATTTAAGAAAGTAGTCCAGTTTGCCAGCCAAGATGGTGAAGAACTGACCAAATCTGGTGTAGAAAGCTACAGAATGCAAAATCCAGCCTGAAAACGGTGGCAGATGAAGAGTACAAGCCAAACGCCTAAAATGATGAAGAGAAACCCTCAGAAAAGAAGGCGTTTCTCCAAGAAATTCCCAAACGCCCTTGCACAAGAGCCACGCACTTCACCGCAAATAACCTGAATTCTCCCTTAGAAGGTACGGCCAAGAAGAATGATGTTTGCCAGATGAAATGAAGGCGCCATCTCCCAAAACCCTCTGAAACTGATAAAGAAATCCAATAGGAAACACAGCTCAAGCTCAGTAGAACCTCTGTATGAAGCTCTCACAAACTGCACAAATTCAGCTGATCTCTCACAGCCTCAAAAGTGCTCAACTTGAAGAAGTTAGTTGCTAAATGGAAAAAATTGTTCAAACCGATCCGCGAGTACGAGGAAATGCTTACAAGGCAAAGTCGAGAAATTGTCAAAGGTGAGTTTCTCATTGCCAGAAATGCCTTTTTATGCAAAGGCACGAATCCCAAGAAAGATATGCCACTTTTGGATATTAAAATCTTTTAAATAATATTTAATTCATTTCAATAGTATATGAATTAAATACTTGGGCGCACTTAATCCATTCAAGTGATTTAAAATATTAAATCACTTTTTAGAATATTTAAGTGATTTAAAAATATAAAGTCAATTTGACTTTATAATTAAATATTAAATCAATTAATATTTAAATCGCAAAACCCATAACTCACTCAAAACACCCTTAAAATCATTATGCGTCGAGAAGGCTGTCAACTCCTACTGCTAGCGCTTCTTTGTGAACCAATCAGCGGTCTCTACGAGCTGAGAGCGACAAAACTCGTAAATATGCCTTTGGCCCTCTAACTAACTGTTAGCCCTACGAGTAGAAATAGGCTAACCACCGGCATCAAACATGATCATGCGAGAAAAAGGGGACATTACCGTGAGAAGTCTTGAGGTGAAATGTGAGCTTCGTTATCTTTGATCTTGGCAAAGCGATAGTCTTGCGATGGGAATCGATGTCGGTATGACTCTTAGCGTGCCCGGTGTTGGTATGACTTGAGATACGTGCAATCTCGGCTTGAATGACAATAGTCTTGCATTTGTTGGAACATTCGAAGTGACCTTTGAACATGATATGATGTCTCATCGAATAACCCAATTGTCGCCCGATGGAATCTTGAGAATGGTGGCGGCAGGAGACTTCGTTGGAAGCTGTCTTAGCGACAAGGGAAGTCCGGCGATAGCTTTCGGACTTCGGTGTAGCGTTTGCGATGGTGAAGACTCTTGGCGATACGGAAACCGATATGGGCTTTGTGGCATTGATGAGACACGGTTAGTGTCTCACCGACATGGGATACAGGTTGAACTCCTTTGACTGGTGTGACCTGGACGTATTATCTTCTATGCAAGGAAGTGGAAACATCTATGATGCTGAGCTGGATGATTCGATCGTTGTGATCCAACAGTTGGAAACGAACTGATTCACTGAGCCTGTTGAGAACGAATGCATACATGTATGCATTGAACGTTCTGAAAAAAAAAAGAGAGTAGACACAGAGAGAGAAGCGAAGAGAGAGGGCCGAGTGGCTGGCTGAAAGGCCGAGGCCATGAGGCCGAAGCAGAGGAAGAGAGAGGCAGGGTTATGCTGGAATCTCTCCTGATCATGAATGCCATGGTTGATCTCTCAGGGAGAGTTTGCTACCAGATTGATTCCAGAATGAACAAGATGTAGTCTCTGAAAAGGCTATGAGCCTGGATTGTATTGTAACCTTTCGTTGTTGAATAATACAATGGCTCGATCTTTGGAGTGTGGGGTTTTTTACCCGAAAGGGTTTTCCCCACGTAAATCTGTGTGTTCTGGTTTTTTGTCTTATCTTTCATCTGTGTTGTTGCTTGCTATTGAATTTACATGTGTTTTTCTCAGAAGGATTAATGTGGGAAATGAACTGTGTCTGTTTCCGCTTTAGGTGAAATATTCCGAGCCAAATTTTTTCGTTTTTCAAATAACAGATTACAACATTCAAGCAAGTGCACCCGTTAAGGTTAGATGGATAAACCGAAACGTGCAAGAAAATAAACTCAAGATACAAAAGGGAACTCAACGTCAAGTATGTGCTACCCAATCCAAAGTGGAGTGAGGGGCGACCATATGACGGAGTGATTACAGAAAGCAAAGCTTGAAATGAAATGCTGAATAATGAAACTACTCAACACCCAGAATGTGCTTGCTCACCCAGAATGGGTAGTAGCGACCATAGGGCGGAGTTATACTATTTCAACTAATACTGAAAGCAAACTTGAAGGAAATGCTGAATACTGAATCTACTCTACACCCAGAATGTGCTTGCTACCCAGAGTAGGCAGTAGCTACCATAGGGCGGAGTTCTAGCTATTACAATAAATTAATTGAGATTGAGAATTACAACCAGATTTAAACAAGCAAGAATAACTACCAGTACTACTGTCAGTCTTACAATTCAGAGCCTTTGGCCTGCCAATATCTTATGAAATTAGAAGCTCATCAGTACATCACATGAAACCACCTTTACTGTGCATAGTAATACCAACCAATAGCCTTCAAATATTACAATCTGGAAATACTGATTTCTGTCACAAATCTGCTCGTTAAGTGCATAAATCAGCAACCCTAAGATTTACTAAAATGCTCATATCTTCCCAGAATGACCTTCTATTGACTTGAGATCAAATGCAATCAACTTCAATGACCTAGGCGACCAGCTTAAGACTCTATAACTGTTCAAAATGCTTCCAATTTATTTTTTACGAATCCCAATGCATCACAAGAGGTACGGCCCAGCTGAGAGGTACGGCCTCCTTTTAAAAATTCATTTCTTAACATTAAAATCTGAAAATTTAGGAATTGAGACGCCTACCCTAGACAATGAGATATATGTTATACCCAGAACTCTCTTTTTCATATTTTTCAAGATATGAATTAAACATGCAATCTGCTGTATTAAAATGCAACTTGAAAAAACCTCTAACATGCAGAAAATCAGAAACTAAGGATTACAATGATGCTTATAATGCACGAACTCAAATGCAACTCACAGTACAATAAATCATCACTAGATGTTGTCTTGCAAACATGAAGCGATGCCCAAACTAGGAGGTCTTCATCCCTCGAAGCAATCCAGAATCAATCCGGCAACATAACGGTGTAATTTCCAAGATACCCAAATGATGCACAAGACTTCCTTTTTATAAGCTTCGTTTGACTTCACGAAACCCTAAAATCCAACTCAAAGTTCAAACCCTAATCTCTTCCTTCAATATGGCGTCCTTTTCACCTTTAGCTCAATAATCATATTTAATTAAAAACATCACCTTGATAAGTGCGCCCAATTTAATTTGCTTGA
Source organism: Sequoia sempervirens (assembly GCA_007258455.2). Lineage (NCBI taxonomy): Eukaryota > Viridiplantae > Streptophyta > Pinopsida > Cupressales > Cupressaceae > Sequoia > Sequoia sempervirens. The sequence goes on from VDFB02074205.1 coordinate 8,086, forward strand.
CTTAGGAGAAATCAACAAATATTAAATATAATCTTTATGAAGGCGCCACCCTTTGAGTCCACCTTTTAAAATAACCTTAAGTCATTCGACTAGGCCAAGGTGATAAATAACATTTTAATTATAATGTTATTTTAAGTGAAATGAGCTCGTCTTCCCAGAACTGCATTCTGAAGTCCAAAACTGAATACGCCACTTGAGTCAACTGAAGGGGAAAGTCAATTGCCTGATACCATCCTGAATACTGCCAAAAATAGAATTTACTAAAAATAGTAAATTCCACAAAGTGCTCTGAAAGCCGAGATGAACATACGGTTGTGAAGCCCTCTGAAAACCCAGAAGGAATCTGCCATTGAATCCACCATCTCTGAGCAATGACCTCCTAAAAATTAGGAAACCCTAATTTAACCTTCCGACTAGCCTTCGGGTTCCCAACGAAAGGGCCAACGGTCACTGGAACAATCAGGTTTGAGAAGGGGACATTACATTAGGACATAGTTGTATGTGTCTTTGAGGCAACCTAATCGAAATTAAAGTTACCGAAGGCACTACTGTTCTTGGAGGTTACTCTAAGATGCCGAGATTTTCCCTTGCAGTATATGAGGGCGGTCAACCTCTTTATGTTTGTTAACTTTCATTTAGTTAACTTCTTCATAAGGGTGACAATGTACGGGTCAGCCAAGATTAATTTAATGGGTTAGCCAACATATTGATTTGTGTTTTATCTTCCTTATGGAGAAGTCAGCCATCTTGAATAGATAAGTTTAAATCTTTAATTTAAACTTGAATATAAACGTCTATTCTAGAGTGGAGTTATTACAATCTCCCCTTCCTGGAAATTGCTTGCCCACAAGCAATTTTAGACCTTCAAGTCGATACCAAGGTCCCAAATAAGCCTGTAGAATGTCCCAACACATATCCTTTGCTTCATGCAAATGCCATTGAACTCACAAAGTTTGTCAGACTCTATCACACCTTGAAGCAATTCCATGTTATTCAATATATCCATTTTAGAAATTCCTAGAAGGTTGGTAGCGCCATCCACTCAAAATGTAATCTTGTGGAATACTGGACAAAGTAATCTCTTGAAAACTGCTAAGAGGAAAAACAATCCAATGATGCACAAATTCCTCAAAAAATGCCCTTTGATGATTTCAAACCTTAACATTATAGGAATAGGTCCAAAAATCATCATAAGTTAATTCATCGGCTATTGAATCCCAAATGATTCCAAGATTCCAAGTTAGTCTTATAAAAGTACCATCATGTTCATGTTGTACTACTCTGATTTCAACAATCTGATCCTCACATTCAATTTTCATCCATTTCTCATGAAATTCCGAGTATTTGTTATGTAAATCCTTGCTGATGAGGTCACTATCAAACTTATTCTTGATTTGCAAAGGGAATCGGTTCATCCATAGAACCAAAATCTCAACATATCCCCTCGAGTTGTTAAGAGGGAAATTCCAAGTTTCCCAATATATCGTAATCATAGAGTTGCAGGTAGATATGTATAGAAATACGCTATAATGTTGGCATAGATCACTGTTCACTGAGGTGGAGGTGAAAATCTGAAGTGTACTTGAAGAATCTCTCCTTATTAGCTGCCCTAAGGCTATCAATGTTTTAAAACCCACCTGATCACAAAATGTTGTCATCGATGTAGAGAAACCAGGGCAGCAGTAATCAATTGTAAGCCTAATAGGAATTATAGATATGGTCGAAGAGCCACTTCTTCTCTCATCCCAGCTTAAACATCCAATATTTGATCGTTGACCCAACAAGTGTTTCCAATTCAACGGCCTGCCATGAATTACAATCTCTGGCAATTTGATTGAAGAGTGGTTGATGATAGTATCATTGGGGTTTGTCTCGCTGCTCCAAGCTTGTTTCCACACTTCACAAGTAGTAGATGCACCTAGATCCCAAGTTCTATGATCGTCCTCAATCTTATCACATGATTCCGGAATAGCTTCTTTATCCAGCTCGAAAAGCGGATTATCATAGGTCACATTAGCTTCAACTTCAAACAAGGGATTACTAATAAACTGAAAGTGATCCTTGATTCCAATATCAAGCCTCTCTTGTTGCTGGTCCAAACTATTATTTAGATCTTTGGGACAATGATCTAGATTATAGGTCTTGGACTTGATTGTTAAAGAGAATAGTGGGATTAACAGGTCTTATTTACATTAGTTGTATTTTATTGCTAGAAGGGTTCATTATCATTCTAACAGAGTTATTTATTAACATTGTTCAAGAGATTTACATTACAGTCATCTGTAATGAATGATCTCAAAATCAATGAGAAAAATCCTTATTTCAAAATCCATGTGGGACAGTCTTGTTTACTTTCACTCTCACTTTCTATGCAATTAGAATGGCTTTAAGTCTAACACTCAGTTATTTCTCTTCTTTTTCATAAATATTCTTATTTTTAAGTTCCCAATATTTTCCTGATCTTTTTTCTTAATACTATCCCAAGAAATTACAAATACTTTTATCTGTTGTATGCCAAGAAATTTCCCAGAAAGATATTTACCTCTATTAAAAGAGCAAATGAAAAAATATATAAATACACACATAAAGAACTCACAGAAATAGATAAATACAAGAACCCACAAAGAACTCACAGAAATAGATATCATGCTTAGCCTTTATTCATATGAGATATGCTACGTACAAATATCATCCAAACAAGAATAGCAATGACATGAGGGAGGGTAACCATAAGAGAGTTCCCAACTACATCATACACTCAGCCATACATAGGTAAAGTAGGCCAAGGCACGTATCAATCAAATCACTCAATGCAACCAACCACAACTAATTAAAAATCTAAAATTTGACCAACATATAATGGTAGTTGACCAACATATATTTTTTACTGTGCCAATTTGAAGATACAACCACTATTCTAAATTTCTAATGCCTACACCTTTGTTATTAAGTTTCCTGCTGCAATGGTAATCGATGTTTCAAGAGCTAATGCAAGTTGAAAGATATATTTAAGCATGTATTTCATATTTGGTTTGTCCAATCTTCATAAATTGGGTAATTTGGGCCTATACATTGTTTAGCTTAAGGATGGGAGGCCATCTAGAGTCCATACTATTTTTATGTTCTATTGTTTTGCACAAACTATATGTTATTTCTAATATGCTTCCACTTATGCTCAGATGCATGTTCTCAAAAAATTAGGAAAGGAAATGAAAAATCAACTATCTTATTGCATTTTGTATTCTTGGAGAAACTGCCATTGGAAGCCACTAAAAAGTAGCATTTGTTGTACCCAATATTAAATTTTTGCTTCTATAATGCATTTTGATAAAATGGTCTAAATCTTGTAAAATTGTCGTCAAAAGTCAGTTTTAGGTCAAATGAAGCATGGGTTTTTTGTGGGTTTATTGTCCAGGGATATTGGCAAATTTTGAAAATTAGGGTTTTGGACCCCTATTTTTAGGAAAAACCCTAAAAAATAGAATCTTTCCAGAATTGACTGAAAATAATTTTGATTGGCTTATTTCACTTCATGATCACACTGGTCAAGTCAAAATCAAGAAAAAGTCAGTTTTGCTTTGGTGGGTCTATTTCACTTTTTTAGGAGAAAAGTTAGGACCTCTAAGGTCAACAATGGTAGATGCCCAGATACCAGGTGTCGAAATCTAAGCCTCAAATGCATGACAAAAGATTCTATGGCAGAAGATGCTCAAAAAGATGCTTCGTGACGGAGGGGACTTTCGAAAGGTGAAAATGTTAGAAAATTTTCAAACTTTAGAGCATAAAAACGCCCCTGCTAGCTAGGGGCACCCAAGGTTTCAAAGGCACAGATCAGCTTTTCGGGAGTTGTCACTTCCAAGAAGTCTTCTCCAGAATTCTTCCAGCTTCGCGATGAACCTGCAAGCCAGTCCAAGAGATCTATCTAACGCCCGAATTTGAAGATCAAATGAATAACGGAGAAAGACAGGGAAATGAAGTTAGTCAAAATTTGACTAACACTAATAGGGAAAAGCGCCCCTACTGGCCAGGGGCGCCCAAACTTTTGAGGCACCAAATGCAAATTTTTGAGCGAATGACATCTAAGATGTTTGTCTCAGACTTGATCAGGCTTCGCAACGAGTCCATTAGTGGATTACTCAGAGTTGCCAAACTGTCAGAATCAGGAGTCAAACAGAAGGATTTAGTCATGAAAGCCAAAGTCAAATTGTGAGTTTAGAGCACAAAAGTGTCCTTGTTGGCCAGGGGTGCCTAGGGTTTTGAGCCCTCAAATGCAATTACTAGGGTTTGCTAAAATATTCATCTTGTTCAGAAATTTTCAAGCTTTCCATTGAATATCTCAGCCTGATCAAAAGAATTGTTAGTAGCTGGAAGCTATAGATTGAACGAGCAACGGAGCACGAAGGGAAAAATTAGAAAGTTGAAAAAATGGAAGTTTGGCAATAAAAGCGCCCCTGCTGGCCAGAGGCGCCCAAGATTTTAACATGCTAGATGTAGTTTTTAGGGTTTATGCCCTCTAAAAGATCATGTTCAGTTTTGATCCAGCTTTGCAGCCAACCTCTTAGCCAGCTCCGGAGATTTGTCAAATGCCGAGAAATGCAGACTGAAGGGAGGTGAAAATCAAGTTTGAGATGAAAATATTTGAAAATTTTCTAGGTCTGATGAGCAAAAGCGCCCTTGTTGGCCAGGGGCGCCCAAAGTTTTGATGGTTGATAAGTCAAAATTAGGGTTTGCAACCTCAAGAAGTTCCTTTTCAGTTTTGATCCTGCTCTTCAATGAGACTATCAGCTAGCCTACTGGATCTATCAGTCATTCAGAAACAGTGATCAAACAAAGGCTTCGGTGACATTTGCAAAGGCTAAAAATGGAAAATTTCAAAAAGTTTCTAAGTCTGGAGAAGTTGTGATGTTCCTCAATAAAATGCTTTTGCTCTCAATTTAGATGTAAAGAAAGATGTCACTCTCAATGGAAACACTTGAGAAAATAATCTATTTCAAAGATTTATATTTATATATATTACTTATACTTTGTAAAAATAATTGATGCAGTGGTTGATATAAACTCAAAGAAATATAACTGGATGCAGATAATCAATATGAGAGATATTTTAAAGCCTATGATTTGCCACTATGAATCGACCAATAGAAGTAGATCAATATAAACCCGATCTGAGAAAGAAGCCGATTATGTTTGAGATGAATGTCGATTACATGAAATGTCGTTGTTGTAGATGATGATCAATATAGATTGGAGTCTGAGTTGGGCCGATTATGACTGGCTTCTTCACACGTCTTCAACTTCAGGTTCGATGGGATGACTGAAACTCCCGAGTCTTTTCTTCCAGCGATCCTCTCTTCTCTATATTTCCATATATCCTTCCTTCCTCTGTTGTCCTTCTAGTTATACATGTTCTCTCCAGACATGGTTGTTCCTAAACTCCAGTCGTGTCCATTATACCTTCAAACGTGTCTATTCATATAAGCTTCAGATGTATCTACTCATTCTTCAGACGTGTCCCTTCTTAATCGACTTAACCTGATCTGCATTAGGCAGTGATTAGCAAACAAATCAATTATATATATATATATATTGGCATTTAATATATTGTATATATATATAGATATGTATATATATATATATATGTATGTATATATATATATATATGTTCTTGGAATTTTATTATTTGTTATAATTATAGAGGGTATTAAATCCAAAATTAGCGTATACTTATCTAGTTTTGATGGGGACATCATAGGTCTCCCCCGTTTGACATTGCTTGTCCTCAAGCAATCCTCATATGATTCTCCTTTCTTGGTTTCTTGACGCTCTTGGCTGGTACAGTGGTCTTCATCCTGGAAAAAGATTGTAACATCTTGTTACAACTAATCTCTTTCCAGGCCTTCTGGATACCTCGCTATAGAGTATATCCAAACTTCTTGGGAAAGGACACATTTCTTCCAGGCCCTCAGAATACCTCTAAAGGATATCCAATCCTAGGAAAAGGAGTTATGTCACCCCATCCTAGGCCCTCGGGACACCTTTTTCATGGGTATTCAATCCTAGATGTGACACTTCTTCCTAGGCTCTCAGAATACCTTTTAAAGGATATCCAATCCTAGGAGAAGGGTTTGTGTTACCTCTTCCTAGGCCCTCAAGATACCTTTTCAAGGGTATTCAATCCTAGAAAAGAGGGGTTGTGCCACCTCTTTCTAGGCCCTTGGAATACCTTTAAGGGGTATCCAATCCTAGGAGAAGGGGTTGTGTTACCTTTCCCTAGGCCCTCGGGATACCTTTAAGGTTCATCCAATCCTAGGAAAAGGGATTGTGCTACCTCTTCCTAGGCCCTTGGGATGCCCATCTTAAGGGAATTCAAATCCTAGGGAAAGGGGTTGTGCCACCTCTCCCTAGGCCTTCTAGATAACTCATTATGGAGTATATCCAGCCTTCCTAGGAGAGGACACATTTCTTCCTAGGCCCTCAGAATACCTTTTAAAGGATGTCCAATCCTAGGAAAAGGGGTTATGTCACCTCGCCCTAGGCCCTCGAGACACCTTTTTCAAGGGTATTCAATCCTAGGTGTGTCACTTCTTCCTAGGCCCTCTGGATATTTGATTCCTCAAGTTTATCTAGTCCTAAGCCTTATATGCAATTTCACATATTATCCTCAAGTCATGTGCTTGTACAAGAAGAATATCTTATTAACTCATTTGAAGGTATTACATTCAATAGTTCATCTCTTGTTTTAACCAAGAGCCATCATGTTTTGCTGTTCCTGAGCCTTATTATTAAAGGCCTTAATAGTTTCTTCTCTTTCCCATGTAGCATCATCTTCAGGGAGTCCCTTCCATTTAATTAGGAACTCGGTGATGACCCTATTCCTTAATCTCTTCTCTCTAGTGTCAATAATAAATTCTGGTTCTAAGGTGAGTTGTCCCTCTTCATCTAGTGTAGGAAGACTGATTTAAGGGTGTTGGAGGCAAATTCAAGATTGTATGTGTTGGGAAACCACGAGTTTGAATAAACCCTAGCCAAATTGAAGGAAACTAAGGGTTTGCTGGTTCAGCATTATAAAGAGGTTTTGGAGACTTAAAACCTGATGAATGTGGCTATTTGTTGGCAGTCTAGAAGGTCTGAGTGGGTTTTGAAAGTTGCTTGTGAGAATTGAGAGGTCTTGCTTTGCAAAATAGACCTAATTGGTCTTTTAGGGCAGCGGTGTAGCTGGGTTTTGAGAGATTTGCTCAAAAAGAACCCTAGTTGGTTTTGTGACATGTTTGAGTTGGCCAAAAAGGGCATTTGAATCAGGCTAGAGGTTGGCTTGGGTGTGAAGAACTGAGGAGAAAAGTTGCAAAATTTAGGTCTGCTGACCTACTAGTAAAGAGCAGAGTTATATGGTGAAGAGTGCATTTAAGGAGTTTATGAATCTGATATTTGTTTGATTGAACTTGAATTGTGTTGAATGGGTTGAAGACCATCCTCCCTTGCATCAGTTGGTATCAGAGTACAGGGATAGGTCATTAGAAGTTGAAAGGTTGCAGATTGAAGTTGAAGAGTCACAAGTAAAGATGCCTCCAAAAGCCAGTGCAATGGCAAAAGAGATCAAGGAATTGAAAGAGCAGTTGGCACATGTTGATGTGATTTTCGTGACCGCACCAACACAGAATAAAGTTTCCCAACGGACCCTCTATCCTCTCTTGAACAAAGTATTCAGCATGCTAAGATTGCGAGTGAGTTCATGCTTTCAACTCCAAGGTTTCGATAATGCAATAGAATATCCTCAGTTGGTTCGTTGTGATTTTGTTGGTATCACGAGGGGACTTACACAATTGTTCGGCAGCTGATAGTAGACAGTAGATTAAGGGTTTCACGTGGTTCGAATGATTTGACAAGTGAGCACAAGTTTCCTAATTCTAACCAGAAATGAACTGAATTTAAAATGAGTGTAGGGGTAAGAAGGTTCTAATCTACTCTAAGGTGTGGGACATGGCGATCAATTCTTGCAGACTTCAACCAAGCTTTGCTTTGCCTCACTTCGAACAGCTTCCACAAAACCGATGCAATCTTCAGAGGAGTAACGAAAGATATTCAGATTATAACTCAACATGCAAGTACCATCAAGACGATGCATACAAACACGTGAATCACAATCGAAGTTAAGTTTGAAAAGTAATCCAGTTGACCACGCAGGGCGAACCCACTATCAGCGAGCCCGCTAGTGGTATGGACAAGCGAAGTCTTGCTCAAATCGAGCACCACATTCCACAATTACTAAGTACTTGCATGAAATGAAATCTACTTTACTTTAAGCTACTTCAAGATGCTATGTGAATTGGAAGGATGAAGAAGCCTTGACAACTACTCATAACAAAGAAGGAATCACCATCAATGAGAAATTCTTTTATTATGAAAGCATTCACGACAACTTCTTACAAAGTATTCAAAGGGAAGACTTTCCTTCCTTTTCAACCTAAACTATACTATCAAACTATTCTACTTTCTATTCTATCAATTTCTCTCTATTTCTTCTCTGCTATTCTAACTCTACTGAGATGCAAATGAGGGGGGATGCCCCTTTTATAGTTGGCCAAATCCAACAGACGGCTCAGATTACAATCGGCTGGGTGGCCCAAATTGTGCCACCTCAGCCCTAAACAAGATTCACCCTAAAAACCGCCACAAAGAAGAGTGGGGTAATAAATGAGCAATTAATGGCCACCATCTTCTAGAAGATTCTTGTTTTGAAACGCGTTCACACTGTTCTTGTTCTTGACTGCAGACTTGATCAAACAACTTCAACTTTTGGCATGGCATGTAAGTTCTCATTTTGAAATTCCAAGACTGCAACCTCATTCTTTTGCTCAACAATGATTTTCTTCTTGATGTTGTTCTTCAACTTAGAAGTACTTGAGGACGACCTTCTTCTCTCTATCCTGAGCTTTGAAAACATTTCTTCTTTGTCACTTGAGTTGGGCACATACTAAGTCTCAACACTTAGCCATTTTCTCCAAGTACTTGTTTCACGATGCCATCATCTTAGACTATTTGCTTCACCACCGCCTGGTCTCGACGTTCCTCCTGCAAAACAAGCCAAGAGGAGAGCATCAGAACACTTCATAACATAAATTTACCTCACTCCGATGTTCGAGTGGTCTCTTCATCCGATAGGGTTCATCATTTTTCTCTAGCCAACTTTGCTTTCTTCATGATCTGTCAACACCTGTAGGCTGGGGCATACAACACTTCACCAGCTGAAGCTCTAATACTCAATTTTATTCATCTCTGGCTCAAGAAGATTATCATCACGAAGGATTCAATCAAAATCATCTAGGCAAACAACTTCAAATTCATCATCTGAAGCATTTTTCTTTTTGAAAACACATTTTATCCATTTTGCCTTAGAAAATTTTAAATTTCTTTAGGCAAATTCATTATTTAAGTGCCCATCAAAATCTTCATCCTGAAGGCCCCGGCGAAGTGTGGAAAACTTCAAAATCAACTCCTTGTCAAAGATCCTCAATACCCAAAAGAAAATTTCTTTCAGAACTTGCCGAATTCATGGGTATGCAACAAACGGGTTCATTTAATTTTCTTTGAATTTTGAACCTTAGAAAAATAATTTTCCACCAATTTATTCCAGTTCTTAATTCCTGTGAGTATTTTGTTGCTCTGACTTGAAAACCTTTTTTATCATCCTCGTGAAGCTGGCATCATCGGACTTCTCCACTGGCAACTCTATTCATGTTTCTAAAAAAATTTCATACCTCCAAGTCCAAGCATGATTTTCCTAAGGAAGAAATTTTGTGCCTTAGAAAATTTTAAATTACTTAGCACATTTTGAATTTTTTTTTGCCTTAGAAAAACTTTCATTCTCCTTCAATCATTCTTCCTGTGGAGAAACTTTTTTTTTTTTTTAAAACTTACTTATACTTTCAACGCTTGTCATATCTTCTCATTAATATCACCTCATAGGCTTAGTATCCCCAACGCCTAGCAATATTCTCCACCTTTACTTTACCCCTTGGCGCATTTAGCATATGTAAGGGGAATAACTTTCACCACGCCTTGGTATTTTGTCTTCACATGCCTTGATTTGGGCGCATATCATGTAGGGTGGAGGATGGGCGCATTTTGCATGTGTAGAAGGACGAAACACTTGCCAATGCTTTGACCTTTTGACTTTCTCCTAGCTTGAGCGCATTTTAGCATATGAAGAGGATAACACATTTGACTCATTGACTTGGGAGGTGGGCGCATTTCCTATGTCATGAAGGATGGGCACATTTTAGCATATGAGGAGGACATTCAACACTTAGAAATTTTTAGCAACTCCTCCCTAAAGTGGGCGCATTTAGCATGTGAGGAAGGATGAAACTTTAACACTTAGAAATCATTTTGCATGCCATTACCTTGAGAGGAGGGCGCATATGAAGGGTGGTGAGGGATATTTGCTCAACATTTAGAAAAAAATTTCATCTCATGCTTGAAGAGGGCGCATTTGGCATAGGGAGGTTGTAATGTCCTTGTTTTGGAGGTAGTTTGATTTAATTAATTTAATTAATTAAATTGTCCAAAATAATGATTATTTTATGAGGATGACTAATTAGTTATTTTAATTAAATTAAAAGTGGTGTTAAGTTAATTAATTATAAGGTTATCAAATAAATAAAAATTATAAGGTGACCTTATATTTAATTAATTTAATAAAGTGACTTGATTTTAAAATATATTATATAAAGTCACTTAAATAAAATAAAATAATATTCTAGAAGCTTCTGGAGAACTTGGGGAAAAAGAATAAATAGACATCTTGGGCTTCATTCTTGGCAGGCAGATTTGATGTTGTTGTTGTTGTTTCATCTTGTGGAGCCTAGGGTTTCTGCAGATTACTTCATTGTCATAGGAAACGAAAACTTCCTATTGATAGCAATTTTGAGGGTGTGAAATATCATTTGAATTATTGCAGCTAGAAGAAAGTTACTTCAGACTTTCTATTCGTGCTTCATTGTGGCAATTATTTGAGTACAATAGCTGATGTATTATTGTACTTATTGTGAGTAAAGTATTTGACTTGCAACAGCTGATGTATTGTTGCATTTGATGGAGAAGTTACTTTAGCAGCTGATGTATTGCTGAGATTGATTATTTTATTGAGCAAATTTGTGGAGATTCAATTTGGAGAATAATTGTTGACTGTGATTTATCATTTCATCATCTTAAGGAGTGATATTTTGTAAAGTTTCAGTTGCATTTCAGACCTTCATAATCTGCTGTCATGGAGGTTGATCAGCCTATGTGAGTCTCATGTTTTTGCTCATATCTTTCGATTGAGGAGGCCAATCATTCTGGGTATTGTTGTATTCAATTCCTATCGTCGAGACAATCGTTTTAAGGACAAATTGGAGGGCGTTTGGTGCTGCAATTAATTATCTAAACTTTTGCCAGGCAAGAACAGGGGCAGCAGCTTGAGTATTTCGATTTGAACTTGGAAGGTGCCTATCACATTGGATTTTTATTGTTTCTTCATCAACAACATTGGGCACCATCATTACCAGGTTCTTCTTGCATTTACTAAGTAGTTTGCATTGTCATCATAGGCATTTTAGTTGCTGCTGTAAGTGAATACTCAGAAAATCAGATTTGGCACTATTGTCAAACAATTGTAAGCCAAGAGTCTTGGCCAATTTATAGCATCATTGTAGTAGACATTTTATTGCAAAGAAGGAGATATAAGTTGTTGGTCCAATACTATTGTAATTGAATATGTTATTGTCATTCATGATTAGCTTATTAGTTTGCATGCCAATTGTTTGTCAAAATGTCAATTGGCTGTAGGTTCTCTTTTTTGGCATAAATAATGTTATAATTTTGCATACCAAGTGTTAGTTAAAATACCACTTGGCTGTAAGTGCATAAATGTCATCTTTGGTTGCATCCAAAATGTTTGTCATAATTACTAGTTGTTGTAGCTGCATATTGCAAGTAGTTTCAGTCACATATATGCATTGAATATTGTCAAAATAAGTGTGATGAGCCCTGCTGGCTCTCAGCTCAAAACCCTTAATTTCTTAAGTCTTTAGATGTTTTCTTAGTTTTTTTAGAGAATTCTTAATAGACAGAAGAGAAGGGGCGCAGCATATTTTTGCTTGTAATTTGAAATTTAAAGCAAAAACTCACAAACTGGAAATACAGAAGTGCTAATTATACTGAAACAATAAGATAATGCATAACAAAAATACCCAAAAATCTCCAGTTATTTTAAATAAAGAAATTGCCAAATCTACAGCTGGAAATGATGAAATCAAGCATGAAGGCACGCCAAGACTCCAGAAATGGTTTCTCCTGCTCAGAAACTGGTCACAATGCTCTGAAATAACTAGCCGCCAATGATAGATGCCAAAGCCCACACAAAAGGAAGGCGTTTCACTTTATTTCTTCACACGCCTTTCTCAAGGCACAAAACCCAAGGCAGGCCGTACGGCTATGGAGATAATGCAAGTAAACTCTGTAGAAATCTATGTCTCTGATGAAGGAAGCGCCACCAAGAAACCCTCAATTATTGTAAAGAACAAACAACTGCATAAATGAAATCCCTGTCTGCAACTGTAGAACCTCTGTGTGAAGCTCTCAACTGTACTGATTCAGCTGATCTTTCACAGCCTCAAAAGTACTCAACACTGAAGAGTTTTCCGTTCCTCAATGGACAAATGATCATACCCTGGTCACAGGAGAATGCTCAGAAGAAAATGCACAAGGCAAATTGAAATAGTCAAAAGATGAGTTTCAATTGCCAGGGGATGCTTTATACCTAATTGGCACGCATTTCAAAAAGGTACGGCCTTTTGCATCATTTAAATCTTTTTAATTTTTAATTAAGTCTTCTCCATAGTTTAAGACTTAATTCTTTGAGCGCACTTTTTAATATTTTAAGACATTAAAATATTAAAATCCCTTTTTGAACATTTTTAAGTGATATAAAATATTATTAAAGTCAATGTGACTTTAATAAAAGGCATTTAAGTTAAATAATTAACTTAATCACTTAATAATTCATAACTTGCTCAAAACTCTAAATAATCCCGTGCCGTCAGAAGCTGTGAACTCCTGGAATGCCAACGCCCGTTGTGATCCAAACACTGGCCTCTGAAAACGAGAACAATCAATCTCTCCAAAAGGTACCACTGACCCTCTAACCAATCCAGCTAGCCCACAAGGGTCCAAGAAATAGGCTAACCATCGCAAAACAAGATCACGCTGAAAAAGGGGACATTACAATAAGTTGCACATTCATGTTAGGTCATTGTTCAGTCAATTTAGAGTCATTTGTAAACATTCTCATTGATGCTAATTGAAGAAAAGAGTCATTAAAGCAAACTGAAATGTTATATCAGTCATATGACCCTTGTATGTGAAGTGTTCGACAAAATTTTCAAGGCCAAAAATCAAAAGTTTGCAATCAGATTTGAGCAGGGTCATTACAGAGGTGGATATCTCCAACACTTAGAATTTTTTTAAAGGCATCAAGGTAGGTTGGGCGCATTTTGCCTAGGGAGCAGGATGAATGCCTTAGAATTTTTATGCTTCTACATCCTTAGGCACATATGGAGGTAGCAGGAGGATATTCCAATACTTAGAAAATTTTCCAATCATCTTGATCAAGCATGGCGCATTTTGGATAGGCAGGAGGATGAATGCCTTAGAATTTTCTTGACTTCCAGCTGAAGATGGGTGCATTTGGAAGGTGGTGAAGGACGAGCTTCATGCCTTAGCCATTTTTCCTATACCTGCCTCTGCCTGTTTATACATGCCCTGCTATATATAGTAAGTCCTTTGATTTTCACACTTCTGAAGCTCGGATCGATTTAAAATTTTAAGCACAGGACCTTCATGACCCTGTCAACCTGTTCACACTGCCATCCTGAGCTAACCTGCTATTTATAGCACATTTCTGAAGGTGGTTTACTATTTATAGTAACTGCTTGTTTCTAAGACGTCCACAACTCCGTTTGAATTGAAATTCGAATGACGTGCTCCTCACCAGGTGACCTGCCCGTTGACACTGGTGCCTACTGCCGGTTTACTATTTTTAGCCAGTTTCTAGTTCACACGGATATTCGGCGAGGAGTGGCTAGCAGGAGAGACATCTGCAATGATGAGAGCCTAGCGGGGTCGACCACCAAGACTAGTAGGGCGAGATGCAGGGGTTCTGGAAAGCTTATATTACATAGAGCTTGCCTTTCGGGATGTCTTTCTCCTCATGAAACGCCAAGTATTTTCTACTGAGGTAGTGGTATCACGAAGAGTGGAAGCCTATAGACTCCTGCAGAGGGTTAAGGACGAATCCACTGCTACTATAAGGAGCATCTAGAATGACTTGGCCGAACAAACTCGGCTTGCCAGTGAGAGGGGAGCTCGATTGGAAGTCTTGGAGCCTCGGGTGGCCATCTTGGAGGAGGAAGCAAACCAGAAAGAGGAAGCATGGAAGCAACGAGTGAAAGCATTGGAAGATCAGTTGGCTGCAAAAGATGTTGATTTGGCGGCCAAGAGTGCAGAGGCGGAGAAGGCAAAAAGCCAACTGATGGAGGCAGCCCGTATGGTAAAGGCGGCGAGGGAGAGGGAGATCCTGGCCAATCGGCAGCTTCGCACACGTACCGAGGAGGTGAGGCAACTGCGAGCGGAGCATTCTTCTACTACTCCGACGTCATTTGTGCATCCAGGGACGCACTCCCTTCCCCCTACTTCTCATTGAACTTGTCTTGCTATATGTATGTCGTCTGGAAGACGACTTCTTTTGTGGGGGGGATGATGTTAGCAGTATATTTTACTTTGTTGTCGGCCGTAGTCGGCATTGGTTGTAGTCGGCCAATTGCTAATAAAGTTATAGATTAGTATGAATAATAACGTCATGTACTTTCGGGAAGTCATGTTCGGATTAATGTTAATGTTAATGTTGTTATGAAACGTCGTGTCGGTTGGTTATCTAACTACCGCCGAACGTTATATGTAGCCTGTTGGGATAGTCGGGAAAAGTTATGAGTTATGTGCCGATGGTTATATTGTTAAGCACTGCTGATGCTCTGGATTGTACATGATATCTCTGATAATGAATAAAGTTTCTGGTGTTCAAACATGATATCTTTCTGGTTACTGTTTTATTCTATGTTCTGCACATGACTAGTTTGCCAGTAGTACGTAAGATTTGAATTACATTTCGTAGGCAAACAATGTGAAGTTGTAAATCAGCATTTGGGTGGTTTGATAAGAAGTTTCCAGCTTTTAGTTGTTGTGTTCAGCATTACTTTCCAGTTTCAGTTTGTTGTTACAGTTTATTTGTTTCAAAAAAATAAGGAAAATACAAAAAAATCAAATATTTTCAAAAATTCTAAAAAGGGGACATTATAAACATTTACAATTAATAATCTAAAAGCAGCTATAGTCGTAGAACCAAACAAGTCAAAAACTCTATAAATACCAAAGCAACACAATCACAATAATGTGAGAGGTGAAGAAAGTCGAAGAGGGTGGTGACATTGTGTGAAATGAAACGATGCAAGGGATCATGATATGACAAGGAAAGATCTTAAAGTTTGAAGGGACCATGTGATAAAAGAATTATAGAGATTCCACAGTGAACAAGTCAATAAATAGAACTAATAGTACATACATCTCTGGACAATTACAGCCTTTGATGGAAGGAAATTTCAAGGAAAAAATTAGCATCAAATTCCTTTATGAGGGTGTCATGTCCCCATCCTAGTCAGCACAGCTGGTGACGAGGTTAGCCTATCATTTGATCCTCGTAGGCTGACAGGAGTGTTCAGAGGATCCCTTTTGGCAGTTGCTCAGTGTTGGTTAGCTCCAGTTGGCAGTGTGTCAGGTTTGGGCCTTCGCAGAATCTTCCAGAGAGTCTTTTCAGAGAACTTTCTATTTTTAGAAAGTTAGGTCAGACGGAAGCTGCTATTTCGGGCAGGGCACCTGGTGCAGTGATTTAGCTCAGATTCGACCGGGTTCAGTAATTGTTTGATTTGACGGAGAAATAAGGGGTAATTACTGAGTTACGAAATATTTAATAATTTGACTTTATTATAAAGTCACTTTATTGAAATATTAAAATATTTAATTATTTGGCTAAGTTATAAAGTATTTAATTATACTTTATATTATATTATTAAAAGGTGATTTAATGAGTATTTAATGCTCATTAAAAAGGGACGCCAATAATTAAATAAATTCTCCTAAGTCTAAAGTGAAAATTAAATCATTAAATTAAATGATTATTTTAATGAAGGATTAGGTCGAACTTTTCAAGAGAGAATATATTACTCTTCACAGGCAAAATCGAACTATCTTGTTTATTATTCAATTTTGTCTTCTGAGCATCTGAGCATTGGAGTTTGCAAACCCTAGGGTTTCTGGCGAACATCGTTTCTGGAGAACGTAACCTCTTCAGAGATCAGGCATACTGAGGCTGTGAGATACCAGCTGAAGATTGCACTTGGTGATTTCATCCAGAAGTCACAGATTGAGCTTAATCATTTAAATCAGATAGAGATTCTTCAGTATTCAGTAGAGACTATTCATCCTGCAGTCAAGGCGCACTTTTTCAGAGAACATTCATTTGAAGATTGGGCACAATTTCCAAAGGCCGTACATATTCATTATTGCTGCATACAGTCCGTACATCTGTACTTTCAGGCCGTACTTGTCAACCTTCTGAGAGACGCCTTTCCTTCTCCGTTTCTGGCTTGGGGATCTTGGACGCCTTGGTCACCAGAGGTTGTGCATTGGATTTGGAGCTCAGAGAAGCCTTCTATCATTCTGGCCGTACACTTCTTTACCAGCTGCAGCCGCCATCTTAAAAACCAGGTTTCATTTGATAAATTTCCAAATAATGCTTATATGTTCAGATTTTTTATATTGTATGCATTGGAAAAGATGAAATAAAGGAACGCCTTCCCTTTCTGAGCAAAATTTATGCATTTTGAGCCTGTATGAATTTAATATGAATTTTTAAGCAATTTCTAGAGAAATCGCATTTTTCCATTTTACCTGTGAAAACCCTCAAAACATCAAAAAAATTGAAAATTGCAAAAACAACACAAAAAACAAATCAGTGTTTGATTCAGAGAACCACCAGGGTTCTGACAGTGGTATCAGAGCACAGATCTCCTGCCATCCTGTGCTTTTTCAGTGATTATTCAGAATACAGTGCATTTCTGGGTTGCCTTTTATGAACCAAGACATTATTCAGTATACCAGAGGTGTAGGGACAGGCAAAGACGAAGACTGGACAGGTCCTCCGATTCCAGAAGGTCAGACAGTATCAGGAGTGCTTGGTTTTCACAGATCCAGTTCAGACGGTAGTGAAAACAGTGTTGCAACCCTAATGGCAGATCGTGAGACTTCCTCAGAGACTCGCAGGGATCCAGGGAAGGCACATGCAGAGGGTGACATTACTGATGAGGAGTTTAGACGGAGACACGACAACATGATGGATATGATGTCGCAGTTGATGGGTACTATTAGGCAGTGTACGCCCACACAGCCTCATTTCATACAGATTGGACAGACGAGCGGGACCACTCCAGTGGATCAGCCATTGGCATCAGCTCCTAGGCAGCCGTTACCGATCTATCAGGAGCGTAGGCCAGGCCAGCCTACTTTCTTACCCAGAGATACTCCACCTCAGACTCCAGGGGCAGAGCATCAGGTGCATCATCAGGACTTCCAGCCACAGAACGGCATGTCGGTGGCAGACTTGACGAGATTTCATGGCGAGTACATGTCTTTAGCGCCTGAGATCCGGCAGGCACTCACGTTTCATGAGTTTATAGATGTCTATAAACCCAGAGGAGGAGGAAGATTTGATCGTAGACCCCCACAGCATCAGCAGCAGCAGCCACAGGTGAATAGAGATTTACAATATGCTGTGAGCAAGATTACACTGCCATATTTTGATGGGTCAGAGAAGACATCAGCTAGGTCATGGGTCCAGAAATTGGACAACTATCTGTCACTTAGACCTATGCAGGAGGATGAGGCAATTAAATTTGCCACTTTACATCTGGACGGAGTCGCGCATGATTGATGGCACCACGGCATGTACACATTAGGCCATCATGCTGTTAATACCTATCAGGAGTTCACGAGCAGATTGATAGAAAGATTTGATAGGAAGGATCCAGAGTTGTATTTCAGAGAGTTGGCCCAGCTCAGACAGACTGGCAGTCTGGAAGCATACATTGGCGAGTTTCAGAGAGTGGCAGTCATGGTGACTGGCATTTCAGAGAGGAGACTCATTATATTATTTGTTGAGGGTTTG
>VDFB02074206.1:0-38095 GCA_007258455.2 Sequoia sempervirens
AATGAAATGTTTGCTTTTGCATTGCTTTTTGATATTAGGGTTTCTTACCCTAAAAGGAAATGTCGATGGGGAAAGGTATTCTTTACCTTTTATTTTTAAATGCAAATGTTAATATTCACTTGAGTGGGCTAAGACCTAGTCTTATGCCATGAATTCTTCATTCATGTAATATATTCTTCCTTTGAGACATTTTTATTATTTTCTCTTTATTTTTGCATTAGTTCCTTTAAAAATTGTAAAGTGTTTTAATTAAGTGATATTTATAAATCACTTAATTAAAAATACTATTTTAAAATGCAAAAAATAAAGTGCTAGAAGTTTCAACATATGGAGAAGAAGATTTGGTTAACTTTAATTGCTTGAGGAGAGCATTTGGGGGAGGTAAGAGGAGTTAGCCAACAAATGGAGCAAATATAGGGGTTTGTTTTGACCCAATAATAACTTTGAGAGAATCTTAGAGTTGTTAACTTTTCAGTTTTCCAACATGAGGTGGAGATTTAGGAGTGATTCATCACCTTGTTGAGAAGATATAGCCTTTTTTACTCCATTTGAGCATTTTTAGGAGTGGTTATGATTTGATCAAGTCATGCTTGACTTTTTCATCCATTTTGAGCCCTTTTGGAGAAGATATAGGTGCTATATTGTTGGCTTTTTTAGCACATCCGACCCAAGGTGGGTTCTAGAACATTTTTTGGTGGAACCACTTAGTGTTAGTTACTTGTTACTTTTGTAACTCATTTTTATAGTTAGTTCTATTCATGCAACTTTTGGAGACAATGACTCTTGCAGTCCTTTCATAGATTTTTGTAGTTTTGTAACTCATTTTGGATATGGAATTCAAAGGAAACCTTTCTTATTTCTATTAATGAAGTCATTGTCATCTTGTTCTTGCAGTATTTGTGTATGATAATGATTGATCGAGCTAACTTGTGAAGTTTTCTCTTCCTTGTGGTCTTTGTCTCATATGCTAATGCCTTTGCTGCAAATAGTAAGCTAGTGCAAGTTGTTGATTGTGTCTGTTAAGTGCTTTTAGCTTGTCAATTGTGAATTTTTTTCTCCTCCCTTTGCAATTTGTTTGTTCTTTGACCTTTTAGTGAAATACTTATGCAAAAGCCTACTGTAACAAGTTTGTGCAAGCTATATTTTTGTCAGAAGGAGCCAAGTGTGCAAATTTTGAGTTTTCATTATTCCTTTTAGTCTGGTGTATCACTTTAGTTTTCCTTTAAGTTTTATTTCAGTTTTTCCAATTTTATTCTTTTTCAAGTTTCCTTCTCCCTTTTCCTTAAAAGTCAATAATTTTAGGTGATAACCATAGGAAGTCGACCTTCTGCGGGAGGTTGACCTCTGTTTTATAAGTAACCAACTTTAGAGGTCTTCCCATGTTTTCTCTGAATTGTTGAACATCCCGAGGTTCAACGAGTGCATTCAATAGATAACAATTCGTCTCTTCTTACCAAACAAACATACCTAGTGACGATGTAACCTTACAATTACAAAATCTCAACCAAAGGATATCAGACATCCAAATTGAAAAAACAAAGAATAGCTATGCTCTACAAGATATATGCACATATCCCTTTGATCAAAACTTATCTATGATACCTTTCCCCAAGAACTTTGAAATACCAAAATTTGATAAATATAGGGGAAGATGGGATCCAATAGAGCACATGCAAGAATTCTTAGTGGCTTGCATGGATCTACAACACAATGATACCTATTTAATGATATTTTTTCCATGAAGCCTCAGTTGGGCCGCTATCGAGTGGTTCTCTCGTCTGCCACATGGTATCAAAACATTTGATGACTTTTTAGATAAATTTGTCAATCATTTCTCGTACAACATAAAACAAGATGTAATAGTCCCCGATCTGTACAAAATTAAACAAATCCAAGGGGAATCATTTGCTTCATATTTATAGATATGGAGACATAAAGATAGCAAATATAAATGGCATGTTCCTAAGAAACATCTGATAGACATCTTTTTTACCAACATACAAGTGGACATTAGTTACCAATCACTATATTGTGCCCTAGTAATTTTGAGGAAACTATTGAAAAGGGTTTACTCATTGAAAGAGCCCTCATTGCAAGGGGATTCATTAAACTATATAACAATAAATACCAACCTTCAAGTTCTAATGAAAAACCAAAAATATGGGAAAAGAAAAAAATGTTACCAATGATGGAGTGGTAAGACACATAAAATTAGAGTAGCCAAAGCAGTACAAATCTTTACAATACGAGGAATAATGTCAAATAGAAGTAAAAAGAATTACCCACCAAACAAAGCTCAAAACAATCAACTCACGTATCCTCAGAATAACTAGCAAAATAATCAGCAACCAAATCAAGGGTAGGATATTCAAAGAGGGTCGTCGAGGAAAAATAATCAATTTAGGAGAAAATTCACTCCATTAGGAGAAACTCTTGAGATAGTAATGCACAAAATGGTCCAAAAGAACCTTATCAATCTTCTCAATCTTAATAAAACAATGTATGATGAACCAAAATTCAAACCGCCTTGGTACAACAAGAACGATCAATGTGAATACCAAAAGATCAAGGGGCACACAACGAATAATTGTATGAGCCCTAAGAACATTGTACAAGACTTAATAGAAAAAGGGATGTCGACATAGAACATCATCGTTTTCCCTTCGGTAATCAAGACATGGGAATATACAAGGATTCACTCCCCAATAATTCTAGGGGAAATAACAAAGGAAAAAGTCAAGATTATCGAAAATCCAACTTTACCTATGACAAAGTCGTTGGAACCATCTCCTAAGCCGATCAAAATATCAATGTTGTGACTAGAGACTAGGTAAAAACCTTAAATGCAATGTGACTACATGAAGATGAAAAGTCACAATTCAAGGAGCTCCACTTCCAGCCAAAGCCACCATTAAGCCTTCCACTGACTATAGCATTTTTGACCAACTGAAGAAAACTCCAGCATTGATCTTCATTCTCAAGCTTTTAAAATTATCACCAGCACATAAAGAGATTCTGGAGAAGGCTCTCATTGAGTCTTTGGTACCTAACGACCTTAACATTGATCAATTTCAAGCCATGGTTGGTACCATCACTTCACCCCATCATTTGTTCTTTTCTAAAAAGGACCTTCCACAAAGATCCTTCCATAATCTAGCTTTTTATCTCGAGGTTTGTGTCCATAAACACAAAATCAAGAGAGTCCTAATAGATGGGGGTGCAGGTTTAAACATATGTACCCTAAAAATGGTAAATCAATTGGGGTATTTTGATGACGTGATTGACAAGAACAAGAGTATCACTATAAGAGCTTATGATAATATGGAGAGGAACTCTGAAGGCATAATAAGACTTCCCATTCAAGTGGGGTCGGAAATAGAATAAATAACTTGTCAGGTACTAGATCATGAGTTGCCATATAACCTTCTCTTGGGACGACAGTGGATCCATGCAATGCAAGCAGTCCTATCAACCTTTCACCAATGTCTAAAATTTCCTCACGATGTAAGGAAGTTATAGTATACATCAATCCCAAACCCTTCCATTACTGCTCAAACTTGGAAGAGAAGTACAAAATTCTCTTTCAAATACCCAACAATGACATATCATTCTTCAGTTTCCTATGTCAATCTAGCATCACTTGCTTCGACTTCAACTCCATCTATGTCAACCTCAACTCTAGATACTTTAACCTCAACTCCATCCACATCAACAGATCCTCCTAAATTTAAACTCAAGATCTAGGTGCTTGACAAGGGTTATGGAGAATACCATTTCAAACAATCCTTATGCATTGAGGAGCTTCCCCCATCACCAAAATCCTATGGGTGACCAAAGGAAATAAAGCATGTTCAAGTTGTCACATATGAATTTAAACCCACTACCTTCAAAAAGTGGGGAGACATGAACGATGAAGTGGTATTCGAAGAGGACCTCTCATCATGGATCTATAAAGAAGAACAAGAGGAACAAGAACAGCTACATCCCCTTCCCATTGATCTCAACAATAAAGGTTACCAAATAGCAAGAAATATCGGATATATTGGAAAAGATGGCCTTGGTCTACATGAACAAGGCATAAGGTAACCCATCATAATAGAACAACACAAGAAAAACATGGGACTAGGTTATGGTTCGATAAAAGTGGATACCCCAAACACTGAAAATACCTCTTATCAGGAAGTAACTCCTACTATCAAAGAGGCATTGGATAAATACCATCTTATGGAAAATGACCTAACAATCATAGACCTATTTCAAAACTTTGGCATAAGTATCATCACCTTCAAACCTACAACTAAAGACTACCATACTGAAATAGACTCTAACAAATGGGAATGGGAGTCTTGCGCCTCTAGTGACTACAACCTAGATACCCTTTGGAACTTGGATAATTATACTATCCTTACCTTTTCCCCATCCACATCCACCATAAGCTTTGTTGATAACAATGATAGCACCTTATGTTATACCCATAGTTGTCGATTAGGATCAACAACATCCTACCTTAATGTGGATAAATTCTAAAACAATGAAGCTATTGCATAATTATTTTGAGATTCAATGGGGTGTCCATCAAAGGAGACCACAAAGCGAATATAGTCATAGAACTAGAACAAGGAACATACTTTGGGAGATTGTGTCCTCCGAGTCCACAAAATTGAAATGAACAATCAAAAGAAATAAAAATAGGATCCCCTAAGGAGAAACCAAAATGTGGCTCTATCGAGGATCGGGGAAAAAGAAAAATACAAGGATGTATCTAAAGGTGAAAACCTCCCATGGCTTTTAGGGATGGAGGATTCAATCTCCCGAGTATAGACTATAAAGAATATTCAACATATTTGGTTGAAGGGACAAAACCTATCAACGTTGGAACAAGGGAGATACCCAAAATAACATATCATGCAGCTTCATTAGATCTAGAAGAAAAGGTCAACATCATGGCATTCATCAAGGAACGTAAAATCAACTTCACCTAGACATATGCAAATAAGCCTGGGTTGGATATAGAATTAGTGGTACACCACCTAATGGTATTCCCCACATCAAAACCAATTAAGAAAAAGCTTCGAAAAATGTACCCACATATAGCACTTGTGTGAGTAAAATATGCGTAATGAATGACAAACACAATCAATAAGAGATTATATCAATAGATTTAAAACAACAATTAATCCTAATAGGAAACAGAAATCTATTGAGAAGCATCATGTTGAAAACTCTCTATCTCCAAAGTTATTAAATCCACAAGACTCACCAGTTTTGTGACATGTTGTTAAATGTCAATCTAGAGGAATGAGATACTTATTCTGGGGAATATAATCCTATATGATGATTGCTAAAATGATATTTTGATGATCATGATTTACAATTGACATGAAACTTGATGAAAATTACAGTAAAAGATAGGGTAAACTAAATGAAAGAAATATGATTCCATTCTAAAAATGATTGCTATTGCTATTGTTATTTGCTAAAATGCTTGATTTCTCAATTGATATTTCTACAGAGTAAGTTTGCACAAAATTGGGATCCTTTTCCTATAGAGGTTGTATTTATAGATTCCCTATAACACATTTGTGAAGGGGCAACAAAGAAAAGGTTTGGATTTGATTTGAAGGATTCAATGGTGAAAGATGAAGAAGCCTGAGATGATTATGGAGATTGTTCCTCCCCACACAAACATTCAGCCAGAAGATAGGAAGAATTAATGGAAGAAGATGAAGTTTTTCTACAAATTTGTCTCCAATTTGTCTCCAAATTTGACCGTGAAGATTGTGTTGAATTTAATTAGATATCAAAAATCCAATTTGGTAGGTGCATATGATGAGTGAAAAGAGGAATTAACTGTAGATAAATACCTTAATTGAATATTTGGATTTATTCAATTTAGTAAAAGAAGATATTTAATTTAATAAAACAAACTATAGTAAGTTTATTAGAATTAAAGATGGAAAAATGGATAATTAAATGTCTAAGGCAGAGTATGTGAACTTGTTTATTTAATTAAGATAGAATGATGTGATTAAAAGATAGAAGAATTAGGAGGAATTTGATAATTAAAATAAAACAAAGTATTAAGTTGTTTATTTAATTTAAGATGAAAATGATGTGATAAAGATAGAAGAATTAAATGTGAACTATATAAATAGTGTTCTATTTTGTTATAAGTGAATGAATTAAAGATCAATTAATCAAAATAAATCATATTTAATTAATTAAATTATCTAGACCATTTTTTAGGTGTGTTTCCCCTCTTTGGAAGTGATGTGTTTACGCATTTACTTCCAAAAGAAACCCCTGTCTTTGCCCATTATTGACAAAAAAATTTCACTATGCCCCAGATGTTGATTTTGAAGTAATGATGGATATATGCCCCCTCGGGAGATAAATCGACGAATTTTTTTTTTTTTTGGATTTTACAATTTTTTATGATTTTTGTGATGATTTGATGATGATTCGATAAAGATTTGATGAAGTAGCGATTTATCTCCAGACAAATAATTGTGAAAATTGTCCCTATGATGAAAATTGAATTAAGTCCCTTAGAAATTAAATTAAATAAATCCCATAAAAATCCTCTTAATTAACCTTTAAAAGGTTAAAAAGTTAAGTTTTGAATTCATTTGTGCCTATTATGTTTTGAAAATTGGAGTGAGTGATTTTGAGCAATTTGGAGAAAAATGTCAATCCCATACCACACTCCCCGTTTCAAGTGTGTGCGTCAACACAACCGCCCGGTCGCCTACGGACCTCTGGTATGTACCCTTGAAACCTCCTCGTAATTTTTGTTTTTGAATTTTGCACGTATTATTTCATTTTGAATCTTTTTAGTTTCTTTTAGCGCATACATTGGCCGATGTAGCACATCAAACTGTTGTTTTAGCGCACTAACTAGTTTAGCACATAGGTAAACTGTTATAGCGCATAGATAGAATGAAATAGTGCATAGATAATTTAGCGCATAGGTCAGATAGTTTAGCTTATCCATAGGCTAACGTAGCGCATAGATTAATTTAGCGCATAGACTTTGTAGTTTAGCTCATTGACCCCCTATAATGGCGCATCCAATGATCTAGCACATTGGTTTGTTGAAATGGCGCATTGACTTCCTGAAATGGTGCATCCAATGATCTAGTGCATTGACCGCCTATTTTAGCGCATTAAGAAGTTTTAATGGTGCATTGATTTTTTTGGCGCATCAAAACACTGGTTTGGCGCATCTACATCAGAATGATAGATTTTGTCAATTTACTCCTTGATTTTGTTGATTTTTTATTGTGTCAGCCTTTGATTTGATTTCATTGATGATCATGATAGATTAGATGATGGTCAATCTCATGATAGGCAAGGTTTGATGATTGATTGATGATAATTAACCTCATGATAGGCAATGAATAATTATAGTTTAATTGATAAACCTCATGATAAGCGAGGTTTATTTGATTTATTGACCTCGTGATAGGTGAGGTACAATTTTTAGATTGATGATTGACCTCATGATAGGTGAGGTTCACTGATAATTGCTCATGAGATTTGATCAAAAACTCACTAGAGTTGATTAGATTTGATAGGTTGATTGATGTTTGATGAATTGACAAAAATTACTGACTTTCGATATTTCGTGATGATAGGAGTCATTGACAAACTTACAGATTTGAGAGCGGTTTCCTAGGACATTCAACTTGATACCACAACTAGTGTAGGCTGAGACAATAGTTATCACCCGATGTGGTTTGTCTTCTCTTTTATCTATGCCCCAAATTAGGATTAATCAGGGTCTCTTGACAGCCCTAGCAGAGAGATGGCATAGTGAGCATAATACTTTCCACCTTCCCACCAACGAGATGACAGTGACTCTTGAGGATGTGTGGCAGATTTTGCAAATACCTGTTGTTGGGGAGGTGGTTATTTATGATTCTTCAAAGTAGGGCAGGACCGATGCTTTATGCCAAGTCTTTCAGGATGACCATATTTATGGATACGAGATCTTATGGCAAGAGATGGTTGATACCTATGCTACCTTGCCATCAGTACTTGTTGGTTTCATTGGAGGGTTCCTTTGTCTTGATGGTAGGTCAAAGGGACTTTCTATTGGGTGGGGCCGCATTTTAGAGAGCATGATCCTCCATGGTACTAGATATGCGTGGGGTATGTGTATGCTTGCTCATCTTTACCATGATTTGCATCAGGTTTTCTACCTCCAAGGTTGTAGTTTATCTTCTGGGGTTACATTACTTCAAGTGTGGGCGTGGGAGCATATAGTTGTTACGCGTCCAATGATGGTCAAACAGTGACCCGCCATGAGGTCGTACATTCACATATATGCAGGTTGACTTGCTCAGTCTAGACTAGGCAAGTTGGAGCATTGGAGGAGAGTCCTAGATGATGTAGAGGTCGTTACATGATGGCCTTATCTAGATTGTGAGCACTAGAATGATGATGATGATACAGAGATGCCATACCTATTGAGAGATTTTTGTTTAGGAGGGTACTCAGATAGTATGACATAGTACAGGGCATGCCCCAGGGTGTTGCATATTATGCTTGATGTCAGGTAGATTCCACTGATTGGGGACCTGGCCTATTATATGATACTACAGCTCAGGAGTACCAGGGTCTACAGCCTTTGGTTTGGGAGATTCATCCTAAGATAATCACGGCTCCTCATAGCAGATTATGCAAAGTATTTTTCTTTACATCCTTTTCCACAGATATTTGTTCCAGATGAGCCATTGCCACTACCTAGTGAGGAAGAGATTGTAGTTGCACATGGTCATCGACGCAGGAGAGATGAGGGAGGTGAGGAGGAGGAGGATGTGGAGAGCAGTGATGACGAGGAGAGTAGTGGTGATGAGGAGGGAGATGGAGATGGTGGAAATGGGGGTGGAGGTAGTGGAGGTGGTGGAGATGGTGGAGGAGGTCCAACTATTGATGTTAGAGACTTCATGGTGCATCGTAAGAGACGATCTCTGGTAACTCCTGCAGAGTAGCGTGTGCAAATTGGAGTACCTTCCCAGCATAAGCAGACCTAGATTGTGAGCCTATAGGCTCAGGTACAAACATTACAAGGTCAGCTAATACAAGCCCAAGGGTTATTAGTGCAGACGCAGACATAGATGCAGTCATAGGCACAGGCTCTTTCCCAGGTACAGGCACAGTTGGCAACTTCACAGGCACAGATAGCCTCCTTGACAGCTGAGAGAGATGTAGCCAAATGGGCCATAGAGGAGGCATAGGGATTGGCTGAGAGATTACAGAGATTAGCCGATGGTACCTCTGTGGTCGATTAATATGAAAGAGGTTCTCCTTGTGGGTAGAGAGGCTAAGTATTATATAGGTCAATACCATGATGCATTTCCTTTAGAGCAGAGAGTTAGTTATGCTCAATCTCGATCAGGCAGGAGCCAGTCCAAAACTATGAGTAGGGGTGTGACACAGCCTCTTCCGAGAGATCTCGAGACGTCTAGTGGGGGAGGCACTAGTCTAGAGATGCCAGCACCGTCGGGAGCTAGTAGCACATAGCCTCATGATTGGATTCTCTGATATATTTTGAGACATGATGTATACTCTGATTTTTTGATTCACAACCATTTTTGATGTTGTATCTCTTTATATTTCAGACATCATTGTATACTTGACATTATGATTTTGAGAAATATATGATATGCGATAGATTGATTGATCTATATGTGTTTTATATGGTTCTAATGATGGATGCATTTAATTTCATGTTCTATATGCCATGTGATGATTTCTATGATGATGTATTTATGATGTTACATGTGATTATGCTTATAATGATGATGTATGGATGCATTATGATAGTTGTATAATAATATATATACCTAAATGATATGAAAATACATATATATGTATGATTTTGGATATGATGTTTCTATGATATATGACATAATGATGAAAATGGAATATAATGCACTATATTTTTTATATTTCAAACGCAAATATATGATGTAATGAATGGATGAATGAATGATCAATATGATGATACTTCTAAAGTTTGATGTATTATATGATAATGATAATGAAAATGCAATTATGTAGATGATTTGTTTTTGATATTTTTCTTATGCAATTTAGATGATGTGATGATTTGATGCACAAATGAAAAATGCGATATGATAAATGTAAATATATGATAGAATGTATGAATGATTTTAATGATATAATAATGCTTTCTAATGTATGCAATGGAAATGATTATGCATCTACATGATAGTGATGATATTTTTGTTAATGTCAAGTATACTCAATCCATTAATGATAATAGATAACATCAAATTTTTGAAATTTTCACTAGCCTTTGTAACAAAATACTCTGCATATGCAAAATATAACAATCTATAATCTAATTTTACCATGTAAATCTAAATATGCAAGCATTGTCATCTTAACAATCCATTTATCATGATTTTTATCATCATTGAGCCTTTAAAATGTTGAAAGTGAGTACAAGCATCAATGGTATAATTTAGACCAATGATGACC
This sequence comes from Sequoia sempervirens, assembly GCA_007258455.2. Classification (NCBI taxonomy): domain Eukaryota; kingdom Viridiplantae; phylum Streptophyta; class Pinopsida; order Cupressales; family Cupressaceae; genus Sequoia; species Sequoia sempervirens. The sequence goes on from VDFB02074206.1 coordinate 10,513, forward strand.
TAAGTACTACTTTCATGATTTTTGATGTTACAAGTTAACACAAGCATCTAGGTATAATTAAACCGAGATGAACTTAGCATTTCTTGCGTAAATAGACAATAATCAATCATTTACTATGTGAATTCGAAATGTCATCAGTGATACTTTGTAGAGCACATCTCGCGACAATTCACACAATAATAATTATTAACTCACAAATAGTAGACAAATAAAATACCATTCTCCTTCCTAGCTTCTCTAGTTCAATACATCATCGGGTTGCTCCAAAGAAATGATAACAAAAAATAAAAGTACAACATTTGAACATTCAAGCTAAAGTGATAAAATCATGATTCAAAAGAGTATCATCAATCTAGAGTTGTTTGGATTGATTTAATTTCAGTTGTTTGATATGGATAGTTGATTTTCTAAAATGTTCGAATGTTCCATGTATGTTCAATGTTGGGTTTCACTATGATCATTGTGTTTGTTGTGTTTGTCATACTGTTGTTTGTCTATTTGTTTTAAGCTCAAGTTTATTGACCCCAGTGAGTTCAATATTTTTCCCCCAAGCTAGGGTGAGACACGACCACATTGCCAAGATATGTACAAGAAATCCTTCTATCAAATGATAAACAAAGATGATGGCGAAAGTGAAAGATCAAGACATGTCTCAAATAGATGGAAAAGCTAGTTTATATCACAAGTAGCGCCTGTGTCCAGGTTTTCACTACGTGTTTTTATTGCACTTTTTCATACTTTATAATTTTTTTGTATTTCTCTCTTTTTCATTTTTTTTTTGTATTTTTCTCTTTTCTTTTTTTTATGTATTTTTCTCTTTTTCATTTTATTTTTATTTTTATTTTATGTCACCAAGACGCTTGTTTGCCAAGTTTTAGCAAGGCGACTATTTTCCCATAACTTTATCCGTGCACTAGATGATTCAACTATAGAACTTGTCGAGATGGATACTATTGATAGGTTCATAAAAAAAAATCCCTTCAAGTGTAGATAGTCTATAGGCTCTAGATCCATAGGCTCATATGACAACAAAGGGACCTAGCTAGTTAGGTTCAAACTTCCCTTTCTTTTCTCTGTCTTGTTGATTCTGAGGGTTTTCCTTTAGAACCAAGTCACCAACCTAAAATTTTATAGGTTTTACCCTATGATTGTAGCTTCTAGACATTCTTTGTTGATATGCCTTCAAATGGTTCACAGCTTGTTGACAACGTTCATCCAGCAATTCCAGCTCTTGAAGTCTAGACACTCTATAATCCTCATATGAAATAATTCCCTTTAGTGACACACAGAGTGATGGTATCTCAGCCTCAATATGTAGTATGGCCTCTGATCCATATACCAAGGCATATGGTGTAGCTCTTGTAGGTGTTCTGATGCTGGTTCAGTATGCCTAGAGAGCAGGATTTAATTGAACGTGCCAATCAAATCCGACATCATTGATAGTCTTCTTCAAGATTTTCAGAATAGTTTTTTTTTAGGCTTCTGCTTGGACATTTCCTTGAGGATAGTACGGTGTTGAAAAATGATGTTGGATATGAAACCTCTCACACAATTCTTGAACATCCTGATTCTTAAAAGGTCAATCATTGTCTGTGACAATGGACTGAGGAATTCCATACCTACAGAAGAGGTAATTCAGTATGAAAGAAGAAATTTGTTTTTTTAGTGATTATTATTAAGGGAACCGCTTCTATCCACTTTGTAAAGTACTCCATTGTTGTGATTATAAATTTGTGTCCATTGGATGAAGACGGATTAATCTTTCCTACCAAGTCCAGTCCCCACTGACAAAAGGGCCATGTTGAAGTGAATGGTTGCAATTCTTGTGTCGATGCATGGATTAGTTTACCATGTATTTGACATTTTTCGCACTTCTTAACAAACTAAAAAGACTTCTTCTCCATGTTCAGCTAGTAATACCCCAAACAGAGGAGTTTTTTCGCTAGGGTTAGTCTGCTTGAATGAGTTCCACAAATACCTTCATGAACCTCACGTAAAGCTATCTCAGACTCATTATGTTCTAGACACTGAAGAAGAGTACCATCTAGACCTCAACGGTAAAGTATGTCAACAATTAAGGTATGTCGTGCAGTTTGGCGAATGAAGTTGCATTTCTAGTTTCTGGAAAGATCGAGAGGAAGGATATTGTCTTTTAGGTAAGCGTAGGTCTTTCCATAAATTGAGGATTCAATGTCAACTAAATGGCATATGTTTTGAGATTTTGGACTATCATAAGCAAGGTTAGACACTTGTTCCACCATAAACTCATAACAACCTCGCTTTTTTGGAAACTGTAAGAGAGAAGCAATCATCGCCATAGCATCAACAACTTTGTTTTCTACCCTTAGAATCTGTTCAAACTTGATATCGACAAAGTACTTTTTGAATCATCCACCATTTTCTTATACGGCATCAAATTCTCATCTTTTGTCTGATATTCATCATTTACCTGATAAATGACTAATTGTGAATCTCCATATACTTGTAGCTCTATGATCTTCCATTCAACTGCCACTTTGATGCCAATAATTAATGCCTCATATTTAGCTACATTATTTGTACATAGAAACATGAGTCTATAGGACTTTGGGATGGTATGTCCTTGAGGTGTAACAAATAGAATTCCCACACACGACCCATGTTGTGTGTAGGACCCATCAAAATAAAGCCTCCACTGTTGTGTTGTCATTGTAAGAATGTCTGCATCAAGAAATTCAATGTTCATTGGATGATCATCTAGTAATGGAGCTTCAGCTAACTGATCAGCTATCACTTGACCCTTGATGGCTCTTTGATCCACATATTGGATATCAAATTCACTCAAGATCATTACCCACTTGGCTAGTCTCCCTGTTAGAGCAGCCTTGTTGAGTAAATACTTTAATGAATCAATCTTTGCTATGAGTTTGACTGTGTGGGTTAACATGTAATGTAGTAATTGTTGGGTAGAAAATACCACCACCAAACAAGCTTTTTCGATGAAGGTGTAATTTATCTTATAACCATTCAAAGTCCTGCTGATATAATAGATAGCCTAATCCTTTCCCATGGGATCTTCCCGTGCTAATAAAGCACCCAAAGAAATCTCAGTAGTTGCAATGTATAGTAATAATGGTCTATCTTTTGTAGGTGGCATTAGTATGGGTGGTGACATCAAATATTTCTTTATTTGATTGAACGTTGTTTCACACCCTTGATCCCATTTGAAAGAGATATTCTTATGTAGCAAATGATTGAATGAATGAATTTTGTCTGCTAATTGGGAGATAAATCTCCTGATTGATTGTAGCCTTCCCTATAGAGATCGTAGTTGATTGATATTCTTTGGTGGCGGCATTTCCATTATGGCCTTAACCTTGGCAAGATCCACTTTGATACCCTTCTCTGAAACTATGTACCCTAGAAGCTTTGTTGATGTAATGTCGAACACACATTTCTTAGGATTTAATCTGACATTGAACTTCTCTAATCTGGTGAATATTTTATCCAAAATATCTAAATGTCCTTCTCTGGTACATGACTTTGCTAATATGTCATCCATGTAATCTTCCATAAAGGTATGCATCATGTTATGGAAAATGGTGGTCATTGCTCGCTGATATGTAGTTCCTGCGTTTTTCAAACCAAAAGGCATGACATTCCAGCAAAATGTTCCCCATGGACACATGAATGTTGTCTTCTCCTGATCTTCTGGTGCTATCTTGATTTGGTTTTAACCTAAGAATCCATCCATTAGTGATAACATGACATGTCCTGCTATTAAGTTGACAATAATGTCAATGTTTGGCAAAGGAAAATTGTCCTTTAGACATGCCTTGTTGAGATCTCTGAAGTCAGTACATATTTTGATACTATTATCCGATTTAGAAATAGGTACAATATTAGAAATCCACTCAACACAATCAATAGATATGATGAATCCTGCATCTAACAACTTTTTCAGCTCGACCTTTACCAACAAGGCGATATGCGGATGCATTTTCCTTAGTTTTTGTTTCATAGGTTTTATTCCAAATGGTAGATAAATGATGCATTAGAAGATCTGGGTCTAACCCTGGCATATCAGAGTAAGGCCAAGCAAATTTAATGTGTCTTTCTTCAAAGAACTTGGTGAATTCAGGCTTTTCTTGTTCAGTCATAAATGTTGTCAAATGTAGAGTCTTTGCTTTTTCTGTTGTGCCAATATTGATAGACTCTGTAGGCTCCACCAATACTGATGATCTTTCATGATAGTGTTTTGTAAGGGTGTCAAATCTCTCATCTTTTGGTGCCTCAAAGAGGTTTTCACCATCAGATGCGTTCTTTATTTTTACTTTTTTGAGATCTAATGCTGCCATTAAATGGTTTTCACCATTAGATCCATTATTCTTGTTTTCAATTTTGCAACTAAAATATTTAACACCCTCCTAACCCAAAGCATCGTTATGATAATTATGATTAGAACTTGTGTCAGGTTCGTCACAACAAGGGAAATTTATGATAGCATCATCATTCGCAAAGATAGGAATATTGATAGGTTCAGTTGGTTCCCAGTCGATAACTTCAAGATGCATTAAGGGTAAAAGATCATCAGATTGGCTAAGGTCAACAACAGTAAGGGTTTTGATAGCAATGTTGTCAAAGTTGTCAGTGGTGATGTCAAGGCCTATGATATTACTCTCCTCCAAGTAATCTATCTCACTCGATATCTATCCATCCTCACTTGAGTCATCGATATTTTGTGATCCAAATACAAGGGGTGTAGTCCCCGAGCTTTGTCCCTCCTCACGTGTGGGTGCATACTCTTTTATGACATCAATTTGTATGTCCTTATATGATGTTTCTAATAAAGAATCCCACTCATACTCATTAGAATCAGTTTCAGAGCTTTCCCACATTTGAAGGATTCTTTCAACAACACTATGAGTGTTTTCTTCTTTTGTTTCCCCTGTATAACCCAATCCTGTTTTATCTTTTAAATGAAGTGTGAGAGGTTGAATGGGTTCTACAATGCCCTCTTTTCTTTTTCCAATAGGTCCTTTTCCTTCATACCCCATTTTCTCTAATATTGTTTTTCCCTTTCCATATTGATCTGTCTTTATGTTGATAGTTGTCGATGTAAATGCTTCCTCATCTTTGTAGAGCCAATTGAGGATGGCCTTATCTTTAGATTCGTCTTCTAAAGTACCTGCCTTTACAAATCTATCATCCAAAATCGTGGTAGGTTGTGATGATTTTTGTGTTAATGTTGACGGTTTCCTATATTATTTTGGAGATGGCAACAACTGTGAAAGACATAAAGATTGCTCAATGGAATACTCTCCCATGCCTTTGTCTTTTAACTAGATCTTTCCTTTGAATTGCTATGATAGAAAATCCAGTTGATCTTCATTGTTTGATGGAGTAGAATTAGCAATATTTATCTCTTTCGACTGGTCCTTTTTCTCAACCCATTTAGATACCACGTTTAGTTCCTTTTCACTGTTGGATGAACAAGAAGTGTTTGCTTCCCTATTATGGGGCACAAAAGTGTCTTGAGATGTTTTAAGCGTGCTAAAATATTGGGGATTGTTTTAGTCAATTGAAATAGTGATTTCTTGTCCATTGACAGGAAACTTTAAACACTGATGATAAGTTGAAGGTACTACCTGCATTTCATGAATCCAGGGACGTCCCAAGAGTATATTATAAGTCAGCTCTTTGTCTAACACTTGGAAAATTATATTCTTCACAATTGGTCCCACTTGAATAGGAAACACAATCAATCCCTTGGAGGATCTCTCTTCTTCATCATAGGATTTTATTGTGATTTTCCTTCTAGCATCAATAGCATTATCAGAATATCCTAGTGCACAGATCAATTTCAAAGTGCAAATGTTTAAACCAGCTCCACTATCTATTAAGACATGTTTTACTCGGTGTTTGTGGATTAAGACTTCAATGTGAAGTGCGACATTGTGCGGATGAGTAAGTGGTACGTCATCCTGTTCAAAAAATGATAGGCAGTGATGTGTGGTTAAGTGTTCCACCATAGCCTGGAATTGGCAAACATCCAAATTATTGGGTATTCTTGTGGCCACAAGAGCTTGTTCCAAAACCTCCTTATGAGATGGTGAGATTTTAAGGAGTTCTAAAATTGATATTTGTGCTAGTATTTTTTGCAGTTGGTCAACTATGTTATAATGATTTGAAGGGGTCATAGTGGTTTTAGATGAAACTCCTTTCAATATTACTTTGGATTGCCCCCTTGTCACATTGACTAGTTGGTAATATTGGTTTTCCCTAATTTTTATGACATTAATCTGATTGTTTGATGGGACCATGTTTGGGATCATATTTAATGGTATGATGTCATTGATTCCAACGTTATCAGTTTGATTATCATCGGTATCATTCTTCTCAACCGCAGAGATACAATGAATAGTGTTGTCATAAATGTAGTTTATAGTTTTACCTTTACTATTTGCAGAGGAAGATTCTCCCTTCTCATAATTTGGTAAAGGATTTTTAAATGCACTATGATCATTGTTCATTTTATGTCCTTCTACGAATACTTTCCTGTTGTAAATAAAATCTTGTACTAGATGTTTCAACTGCATACAATCATTCGTTTTATGTCCTTTGTTTTTATGAAAGTCACAGAAATCTGCATCATTCCACCAAGATGGCTTGACTCTTGGTTCCCAATTTCTTGCTTCAGGTAATGTGATAATTCCATGTGTAAGAAGTTCTCTCATTACTGATTCTAGTGTTTGTCCCAACAGTGTGAATTTCTTTGATTTGATGGTTTTTGATATGATTGTGGTTTAGATTCTCCATTGTTTGGATTGTTGTTTTGATTGACATTTTGACTGATGTTTTGGTCATTGTTTTGATTGGTCTTCGCAGTTATTGTCATCAAGTTAAATACCGGTTTCACATTTTGTGTTTCATTTGAAACATCATTATTACCAGTATTTCTATTATTTTGCCAAAACTTGGGTTTATCATTGTTGTTGTAGTGATTTGAGGAGTTTGTATTGTTTGATCCTTCATTATAATGTTTTATTACCCCTCTTTTGACCAAGGCTTCTTCGATCTTGAGCCCATTTTCAATCACTTTCTCAATTTTAGGTGGACATTGTAGTTCAAGCCTGTAGCTCATTTCATCAATTAGATTGTCAATGAATAGTTCCATCTTTTCCTCTTCAGGTATGGAATGAGGATACCTAGCAAACAACCTTCGCCATCGTTGTAGAAATGAGAGGAATGTTTCACCTTTATTTTTTTTGGTACTGTAAAGGTCATTTATTGTTATCTCATGTTGAATATTATAGGAGAATTGTGAGATAAACCTATTGACTAGTTCTTCAAAAGATCAAATTCCTAGTTGTAGTTTAGAGAACCATTCCATACATTGACCTCCTAGGCTTCTTGGAAACAACCTCATTAGATAAGTTTCCTCTTGTGAAAATTCTAAACTCATGGTTCTAAATTCTCTCACATGATCAATTGGATCAATTTTACCGTTGTACTTGTCATATTTTGGGAATTTGCAATCTCTAAGAAATGGTATCATGTCTACACTTTGATCAAAAGGATAGGGACAAATGGCCTGTAACGAGTACCTTTTTGTGGTCCCTTTTTGAATATCTTGAAGTTGTTGCAAGTTTTGCATTTGATGTGTTAAGACATTTACTTGATCTGTGTGTTGTGTGTTTTGTGGTTCTGTTTTAGCTGCTATAAGTACATCTTTTAGTCGATTAGAGTCAAATTCCTTTGGAAGTTTTGCACCTAGTTTAGCTAGCATCAAAAGGTATTTTTCCATATCTTGTTCTAAAACTTTTACCATGAATTGGTGAAAGTTAGGATCTTGTTGTGCAGTTTGAATGTCCTCTTGGGTTATTTCACTACCATCCTTTTGGTGGAATCTATGAAAGGGATTTTCTTCAACCATGGTATTTAGTGTTTCAATTTCTTTTTCTCTAAGTTTCTATCTTTGTAACCTTGTCAAAATTGGAATACAAGTGTTGTTATCTTCACTAAACTTTTATCTTTTTGTTTGGATGAGTGTCAATGGATATTAACAGAATCAAATAGAATGAAAAACTCTATTGATGAGACAAAGTTAAAATCTAATTAACTTGTTTCGTTTCATGATTGTAGAATGACTGATCTTGATAATGAAACTTAACGTAATAATCAAGAGTTATGTTTGATAATAAGGCACTTTAAAATTGTAAGATCTTGGTTTAATTTGAAAGAGTTTAGCTTGTAACATCTTATTTTTCCAAGTTTAAGACACTGGTTGGATTGAGAAAATGTTTTTGTTCTGATAAAGATCTGAGTTTTGATGTTAACAGTCTGATGGGAGGTAAAAATAGCTCTCTGGTTTTTAATTCTATGGATGCACTATAACAGACCTCAAATGCGTTAAAATAGAATGTGGTTGCGTTGAAAGACTAGGTGTATGTGTTGTCAGACATGGTAGATGCGCTATAAAATAGGGTGTATCCGCTGACAGATTAGGTACATGCGCTGACAGATTTGGTGAATGTGCTGACAAACTAGATAGATGCACTGAAACTGAGTTTAAATGCGCTGATATTCTAGTTAAATGTGTCGATAGATTGGGCGTAGATGTGTTGTAAAACTGGACAGATGCGCTAAAACAGAGTTTTGATGCACCGTTTAAACTAGGCAGATGCGCTAAAAGACTAGGTATATGCGCTAAAACATAGTGTAAATGCATTGGTCTGGGAGTTGCCAGTATTTTCACAGTTTTGTCCGGTTGTTCTACTTTTTCTCAGTAAAAAGATTAATTCCAAGTTGTAATTTTCTAACCAAATGAATCTTTTGGAGGGGTGTTTTGCTTATAAATCTTTGAAGTTTGATGATCTAATTAGATGATACCTTTGAAAATAATTTCACACACTAAAGTCAAATTGTAAGCAGTTTGTTTCATATTCTATGTATTAAACATGTAGTGAGTGTTCTAGAATCAGGTATGATTCTTTCAATTTCCACAGGTTTGACACAAATAAAGACAGTTCAAGCACTTTTATAATTGTCAAGTAGGTCACTTAGAATATCACAGCCCACAACTTACAACTATGTCAGCTCACACAACCCTGTCACCCCCTAGAGGGCGCCCATGTTTTTTCCTTTCTCGAGTCTTAACCAAAGTTGAATCCTCCACTTTTGGCTAGGGTCTCTGATAGTTATATGGTGAGTGTCTTGGGGGTAGATTCTTCCCTCCCCTTGCACCATGATATAAAAAGTGTTCAGAAACTGACACAGTTGGATTCTACACTAAAGTTCTTAGAAAGGGTATCTGTTCAGAGCGACAAATGATTAACTCCCTCAGGAGACCTCCTAATCTTTAGAACAAATATTTTGGGGATGGTTATCTTACACACTTTCGTTGAATTGTGGGTTTCCCCAAATTCACTTTTGATTAGAGTGGGTTGGAAAACCTGGCTTTGGTTGCTCCAACTTAGGTTGTTCCCATAGGGTGAGTACTTTTCCCCACTACGGTAAGCCTTCTAAAGGATTTAATAAAGCAGGATAGCAAGTCTAGCATTCTGATCACCTAGTTAAGGGGAGAGCATAATCCTATTGCTTTCGAAACACAGTATACATGGGGTTCAAACTATTTCTTTAATTAAGCTAGATGCACTATCTTAACCAAAGAAAAAGAAATAATAAACTAAATTTCTACAAACACCATTAGTAATTTGCGAATATTTATCTTTGACCAGAGTAAATGTTTTTGACTATCATCTTTGACAAGCGTATTTTGCACCTGGAACACAAAAAATAGTGATTAGTTCTCAGATTTTTAAAATTCTATAGAAATACTCAGATACGCCACAACAGTTATCAGATGCGCTAAAACAAAATGTAAATGCGCTATAATAAAAGTTCGATGCACTATAGAAATTGATGAATGTGCTAAAATAAAAGGTCAATGTGCCAAAAGAAAACCCCCTGATTGGTCAAACAGAAACTCGGATGCACCGGAATAGGGGTCGTATGCACTGGAATATTCTGTGGATGCTCCGAAATAGTGCTCGGATGTGCTAAAAGATCTATAGTATGCGCCATAAAAACTCTCGATCACGCTAAAACAAAACATGCCAGAAGCCTACAAGCATACTTTTCAAAAAAAGATGTTAAAATGGGGTTTTTCAGCCCCACGGTGGGTGCAATTTATGTGTGAGTAAAATATGCATAATGAATGACAAACACAATCAATAAGACATTATATCAATAGATTTAAACAACAATTAATCTAATAGAAGCAAGAAATCTATTGAAAGCGTCATATTGCTCTCTATCTCTAAAGATTTATTAAATCACGGGGCTCTCAGATTTTGTAAGCACTGTGACTGTTAAAATGCCAATCTAGAGAATGAGATACTTTTAAATGCAAGAATCTAATCCTATATGATGATTTCTAAATGATATTTTGATGATACTGTGATTTAAAATTGACATGAAACTTGATAAAAGAAGCTATAGTAAACTAAGATGCAGCTAAATGAAAAACCATGATTGCTATTGCTATTGCTATTGCTATTTGCTAAAATTCTTGATTTCTCAATTGATATTTCTACAAAGTAAGTTTGCACAAAGTTGGTATCCTTTTCCTAAAGAAAGAGGTTGTATTTATAGATTCTCGGCAGCACATTTGTGAAGGGGAAACAAAGCAAAGGTCTAGATTTGATCTAAAGGATTCAATGGTGAAAGATGAAGAAACCTGAGATGATTATGGAGATTGTTCCTCCCCAAAAAAACATTCAACCAGAGGACAGGAAGAATCAATGGAAGAAGATGAAGAGGATTTCCTGCAAATTTGTCTCCAAATTTACCCGTGAAGGTTGTGTTGAATTTAATTAGATATCAAATATCTAATTTGGTAGGTGCATATGATAAGTGAAAAGAGGAATTAGTTGTAGATAAACACCTTAATTGTATATTTGGATTTATTCAATTTAGTAAAAGAAGATATTTAATTTAATAAAACAAACTATAGTAAGTTGTTTATTAAATTAAGATGGAAGAATGGATAATTAAATAAAACAAAGTATGTGAACTTGTTTATTTAATTAAGATAGAATGATGTGATTAAGATAGAAGAATTAGGAGAATTTGATAATTAAATAAAACAAAGTATTAAATTTTTTTATTTAATTTAGATGAAATGATGTGATAAAGATAGAAGAATTAAATGTGAACTATATAAATAAATATTTCTATTTATTTATAAGTAGATGAATTAAAGGAGTCAATTAATCAAATAAATCGTATTTAATTAATTAATTAAATTATCCATACCATTTTTAGGTGTATACAACACTATTAGTCAAGGTAGAGCTTCAAAAATTGTTGGACGTGGGATTCATCAAACCCGTTGACTATCCTGAGTGGGTATCAAACCTTGTACCAGTATCGAAAGCCACTAGGGGCATATAGATCTGCACAAAATTCAAAGATATCAACAAAGCATGCCCTAAGGATGACTTCCCCCTCCCCAACATTGACATCATTATGGATCTAACTGCTAGTCACAAAATCCTTTCATTAATGGATGGATTCTTTGGGTACAATCAAATAAAGATATCCCCTAAATATCAACACAAAACAACTTTCACCTACGCTTGGAGAACTTTTTGTTAGAACATCATGCCATTCAGCTTGAAGAATATAGGAGCCACATAGTAAAGAGCGATGACTACCATTTTCCATGACATGTTGCACATCACCATGGAGGATTATGTAGACAATCTATTGGCTAAACCAATCACAAGAAATGAACACCTAGCTAACTTAGTTAAAATATTTGACAGATTGGAGGAATACAACTTACGTCTAAATCTGAAGAAGTGTGTGTTTGGTGTAATATCAGGGGAACTCTTGGGCTACATTGTGTCCAGAAGAGGCATCGAGGTAGATCCCGCTAAAGTAAAGGCTATCCTAGAAATGCCTCCTCCAAAGACATTGAAATAGTTGTGAATTGTCCAAAAGAGGTATCGAGGTAGGTCCCACCAAATTCAAGGCTATCCTCGAAATGCCTCCTCCAAAGACATTGAAATAGCTATGAATTCTACAAGGTAAGCTTTGTTCCATGATAAGGTTCATTACACAACTAGCAGATAAGTGTCATCCATTCACACACCTCCTCCATAAAGATGTAGCATTCAAATGGGACAAAAGGTGTGACCAAGCATTTCAATAGGTAAAGGACTATTTGCTCACTCCCCCAATATTGATGTCTCCAATTCAGGATAAAGCAATGATTCTATATGTGTCCACAACGCCAACAACTTTGGGAGATCTGTTAGCACAACTTGATGACCAAAATAAATAATGAGCAGTATATTACATCAGTCGTACCCTGGTCGGCTATGAGTTGAATTACTCACCCATTGAACGAGCATGCCTATCAATTATCTTCACAGCACAAAAGCTTAAGCACTACATATTAAATATATAAGTCAAGTTGATATCCAAGATAAACCCCTTGAAATATCTTTGAGCAAAGGCAACTCTTACAGGAAGAATCATTAATTGGGTCATGATACTTAGTGAATTAAACATAGAATATGTCGACAAAAAATCCATCAAGGGACAAATAATAGCATATCAGCTAGCTAAAGAACCAATTGAAGACCATCAACCACTTGTAGCAAAATTTCTAGATGAAAGCATCCTGATGATAATTCAATCAACCCATTGGACTATGTACTTTGACGGATCCCATACTCAACACGACTCAAGGAATGGTATCATATTTCTCACCCCACAAGCGGATAGTATACTAAAAGCATACAATATTGCCTTCCCTTAAAAAAAAAATGTAGTCGAGTATGAAGCATTGATCACTAGGCTGAAAATGGTTGTGGAGTGGAAAATAAAGGAACTACAAGTCTATGGTGACTCCCAGCTGGTCATAACGCAAGTCAACGATGAATACCAGACAAAAGATGACAAGCTCATGCCATACAAAAGAATGATGGAAAATTTCAAACAATAATTTTTGGTGGTCATCTTTGAATAGATCCCAAGGGTTAACAATAAAGTAGTTGATGCTATGTGTATAGGAGCCAATTTGTACCCCTTGTGTAAATTCCGATTTTGCATTCCTCCACCTTAGAAAATCAAACCCAAATGTGAAATTCCACATCACCAATCCCCAGTGAATCCACTTGGCGCCTATTTTTTGTGTCGATGGGGGAATATTTGTCGGGGACATGAGCATGACATGCGAATGTCTGCGCGGTGCATTGCCATCGCTGAAAGATTCTTGCCTCTAGTGTTCGTAGGAACGTTACGTTCTCCATTGGGCATGAAGCATAACGCCTTTGTGTCGACTGGTTGGCCCGAAAATGGCTCTTTCCCTCTCATTTTGATCTTCAAATGTATCCATTTCACATTCATTCCATCTCCTACGACCTCTTTAGCATTATTCTATAATCTTTCTATAAATTCACTTGATCTTTTAGTAGTTCATACACTCTCCTAAGCATTACAATAGCTTGTTACTCCATCAACTTCATTTTCATACTTGTTGTGCTACCATAGTAGCTACGAGTTTGGAGTCTTGCAAGACTTCTCTTCGTCACTGTGCGACTGTGTTGACTTTTCCAAGCTCATTGTCTTGCATTCTCCCTTCATTGGCCTTGAGTGCCTTTGGATGGAGGTGGTATTGCTTCACTATCCTCTCTTGTTGTGGTTTGATAGAGTAGCATTGTATACTTTATAGTGTTTAGTACTCTCATTTCTATTTTCTTTATCATATTTTCTACTTCATGGATTTCTTGGTTGTCCATGGAGGTAGAAACACCAAAGCAGGGATTTGACTGAGGCAAACCTCTATACAACCCAACATTTTTCCCTCTCTTAGTTGTGTGTAGGAGAATGCATGTGTGGAGCTCACTAGCGAAATGGACTCTTAGTGAGTTGATTTTCATCACCCTTACCTTCATCTACCTTCTTTACCACTTATATAGTTATTTCTCATACTTTATCATTCTATTCATTTCGTTAAACTTTTTCAACTAGGCAGTTAGTAAGTTTTCTCGTTTCCTGCACTGTACTTTTCACTTTCTGGTCATATGAACGCTAGCACACCAAAGAGATGCCAGTGCATCGGGCTGTTGTCCTTGACCCGTGTTGTTTTCCTTAGGAAGAGATGTATCTAGGGTGTAGTCTGGATTCCAAAAATTGGCTCGTCTAGCCCCATTCAGGGTTTTTGGATTTGTAGAGTGACATAAGCACTTGAGAGTGCTCTTTATTATCTATCCTTGTCTTAAACACCCATTAGCTTGAGGTAAGATAGGGCAACCCTCCACTCTCGGCTCTCCATGACCTAGAGCCTTGGTGTGGTTGGTCCCCCTACCTTACACTATGGTTACTATCAATTCACTCTTGGAAATACCTAAGAACATTCCTAGATATGAATTCCTGGTAGAACAATTGCTTATACCAACATTCGACATCTCAAAATCTGAACTAGTGTGTGATGTTGTTGGTCCTGACTCACCTTGGTATGAGGACACATTTTCCTAAATTCGGCATGGAATCATACCACCCCACCTAATTTCCAACCAAAAGAAAACCTTCATCCGTCAAACTTCTCGATTTACTATCCTAGGAGATACCTTATACCGTTGAAGTCTCAATAGTATGTTACTCTAATGTCTTAACAAAGAAGAAGTGAAAATTTCCATACATGAGGTACACAAAGGTGTTTGTGGATCTCACTCTAGTGGACCTAATCTAGTTTAGAAGATAATTCAAACAGGGTACAATTGGCCATCACTAGAGTAAGAAGCAATTCATTTTTCCAAGAGGTATTGCCAATGCCAACATGGAAATCTCATACACACACTTGCACAAGAGTTGCATCCTATCACTACTCCATTGCCCTTCTCTTAGTGGGGACTTGACCTAGTAGGAATGATATCACTGACCTCTTCCAATGGGCACAAGTTCATCATCACTACTACAGAGTACTTTACAAAGTGCATAGAGGTTTTTCCTCTAAACTATATCACAAGGAAACAAATAGCTAAGTTCATTATTAACTATTTAATCTATTGGTATGGTATCCCACAAACTATCATAACTAATAACAAAACTCCATTCAAGAACCAAGATGTCTATGAGCTCTGCTCAATATTCTCCATCCAACGCCGCTTTTCAACCCTATACTATCCCCAAGTAAATGGCCAGGCTAAAGCATCCAATAAAACCATCTTGAAAATCCTAAAGAAAACTGTTAATGACACCAATCGTGATTGAAATCTATAGCTAAACCCAACCTTATGGGCTTATAGAACCAACATCTTTACACCCATGGTGCAACTCCCTTTTCCTTGGTCTACATATTTGAATCAATACTACCTATAGAGGTTTAAATGCCATCTTTGAGAGTTCATTGAAGGATCTTGTGAGCAATGAAGAGTATTGAATATCTAGACTCAACGAACTTGCACTCCTAAATGAAAGATGCTTGAGCACATTAAACCATCTACAGGCCTATCAAAATCATCTCAAGCAAAGCTACAACAAGAAAATTAAAAACATGAACTTTTAGGTCAATGACTTGGTCCTAAAGGAAAATCAAAAGGTCTAACTGAATCAAGACGGGAAAGGTAAGTTCGAATCAAACTGGCTAGGTCCCTACATCATTGCAATGAGCTACGACTTTGGAGTATATTAGTTGGCTACACTAGAAGGAGAACCTCTAGCTGAACCTCTTAACAATAGTCATCTCAAAAAGTTCTACACTTAAGCGCATCAAAATATCCCAAGCAAAAAAGCAAAAAAAATAAATCAAAAAATCAAGAAAATAGTAAAGAGAAATAAAATGTCCTTTAAGTAAAAACCACTTTGTGGAACTTCTAGGATAGGTACCGTAGTAAAAACCTGGTAAGCAGGCGCTACATTTGAATAAGACCTACATCCTCATCTATCAGCCCTATCTATCTACTATTGTATATATTCCATCTGTCGCTATAATAAAACGTGCACCCAACCATGGCTCAATAACTGATCAAGTGTTGGAACTTGTTGCATTATCCACCTATCCCTAATAAAACATAACCCTATTTTGAACTGGGGGAAACTTCCTAAACCTAGTAGTGGAGTGGATCCTTTTTAATCTCATAACTTGTAGAATACTCTCAAAACAAAATAAAAAACATCCAAAAAACCATCAAAATCCAAAACAAAGTTGCAAAACATCAAAAATCACAAAAAACATTTTATGCTTTGAGTCAAAAAGTTGAACTATGTGGTATTTGTGTGTATAACATAGGCAAGGCTAATATTTGATCAACCCTCGAGGCCCTAGGTTAGTCCCTTTAGGTGTTTTTCATGGTCTTTAAACTTGGTAAAAAATCCAAACGAAAACATTCAAATATCTTATCAAAATCCAAAAACATTAGCAAAAATTCAGAAAACTCCAAAATTAGTGTCACTCAATACAATCAAACTACGATGTCTTTGCATTCATCACATAGGCAAGGCCATCATCGATGAGTGCATGAGGCACTAGGTCAATCCCTTTAGGTCCCCCTAATTGTCTCTAAATCTCCCAAAAACAAAAAATAACATCAAATAATTTAGAAAATCTCAAAAAAGTCCTATATCCATTATCACATATATGCAATAAACTTTCCATTCATAATAAACAATCATCACCTCCAACCTTTGACAAATCAATCGACAAGCAAAGCAAACATCAAAATCTAAAAACTTCCAAGAAAAATATTGCGAAGACTTGATCATCATCAGACTAAAACAATTCCAAGGTGTTAACTACCCTACCTTTTGAAAAATCATCAACATCTTGACATATGTCTTAACGGATAAATTATTCCTACAATAGACATCATTGAGGGATAATCCTGAAACATCAAAACAATCATGGCAAGTGATACTACAAAATCATTTATCTTTTTGATTTATCTTATTGTCACATTCCCAAGATCTCTCGAGGATGTCCATAAGGATTTAGAGAGGAAGGAATGGGGCATTGATCATTGACTTTTTTTTTGCTATGTTTGTGGGATATTTTTGTAACACTAACATGACGAATACTTGCTTTGTTCTATGTATGAAAAACATTTTGGGATAATTCGTGTAGTGGTTGCATAATAGGTACTTCATACCTTTCTATGTAACTACTCCAAAGTATTTTGAAACTTCTTACCCATACACACTAATTGGGCTTTTGTATGTCTGGTATGAGCAAGAATACTCCTTGTTTGTAGAGTTAGAGTCCCTGAAATAGATATAAAGTTACTTTGGTCATTAATACCTAGGTGCATCATGTTTATCTGCTATATCAATAAGGATTGCTTAAAAACTATGTAGTTCTCCATGAAAGAAAAATGGTAGTAGTAATAGTAATCTAGAATGCATATCATCATGACCATCTAAATACTTCTATCTATCTCTAAATTATACTAACATATCTTCTAACTAACATCCACATCTTGTATCATGAGGTTATTAGTACCACATGCATCTTGCATCCACAAACTAATCAAGGCATGTCATGTCAATCATATAATAACATATCATACATCATATAGCATCGTACATTTACATACATCATCATCACCCATATCATATAAATGCATTGAAAAGTACAAAAACATGAGCATATCATCGTAAATCATCCATACATATAAGCATCCATAAACATCCATGAATATCTCATAACACATATGTGATGCATCAAAATGGTATATCTCATAAATCATCAAAAATGGGAATGTCATATACATCATCAAACATCATGTGTGATATCAAAATATAAAAAATATATATATGAGGCCTCAGATGGGCCGATGAATGTATATACAAAATAACATGTCTACATAGAGTCTCTGATACAATAAATAAGATCATAAAAATATCAACCCTATTAATCTTGTCTCGGAGGGGGTTGCTCCCCATCACAATGGGACACATGTTGACTATGTGCAGTAGATGACTAAGGATGCACAATCCATAGGGATGGATAAGGATGCATGATTCACATAGACGACTATGGTTGTTTGATAGATTGTCCTCCAGACTTTGCACCTGTAGCATTGCTAGGCTTGGCATAGTGAGGACGTCTCTCGGCTCTCAGTACAAAAGCCTCATAAAGGGTCTAATAATAGGTCCTCTTTGTCATAAGTTGATCATGCTTAGCCTACTATTGATATAGGGGAATAGTGGAAGCCAAGGAAATCTCCATTGTATCTCCATTGCTAACTCCTACCTCAGGGAGTCTCTTTTGACCCTGATCATGTTTCACTTTACGATTAGTACAACAACCTGTTCCTCTATAGCCTGTCGTCGACTGATCTCGACGTCTCTCTCAATGACCCTGGCATCTTTGTTAGTTGTAATCTACATAATTCGAGCAATGATGTCCCCATGTGGGGGAGGTCCATGTACTCCCTGTTGTTGTTGTTGATCTTGGCCATCTTGCTGATGATCGTCACCTTGTCCATCTTCCTCATCTTGAACATGTAGTAGTTGCTCATGGGAAATCCTCAAATGCTTTTGATCTTGTCAGTGCCTGACCACACCTCCTCTCCTGACCCCCGGGACTAGACCTCTCGCTGCTCCTCCCATAGGAATAGTCAATCATAATGGTTGACACCATGCCCACCATCTGTTGTACTCCCTGATAGTCCTTGCATCAACTCCACCCACTACCCAACCACATCAAAATGGTATATCTAATATATAATCAAAAATGGGAATGTAATATACATCATCAAACAACATGTGTGATATCAAAATATACAAGATATATATATGAGGCCTCAGATGGGCAGATGAATGTATATACAAAATAACATGTCTACAAGTCTCTAATACAATAAATAAGATCATAAAAAATATCAACCCTGCTAATCATGTCTCAGAGGGGGTTGCTCCCCATCATGGTGGGACACATGTTGACTATGTGCAAGAGATAGTTGAGGATGCACAATCCATAGAGATGGCTAAGGATGCACGATCCACAAAGACGATTGTGGCTGTCTGATAGACTGTCCTCCAAACTTTGCACCTGTAGCACTAGTGGGCTTGCCATAGTGAGGATGTCTCTGGGCTCTCGGTATAAAATCCTCATAAAGGGTCTAATAATAGGTCATCTTTGTCATAAGTCGATCATACTTAGCCTGATACTGAGCCAGGGGAATAGCGGAAGCCAAGGAAATCTCTGCTATCTCTCCATCGCTAACTCTTACCTAAAGGAGTGTCTTTCGACCCTGATCATGTTTTGATTTGTGGTCAGTACAAGAACATGTGCCTCTGCAGCCTATCGCCCACTGATCTCGACGTCTCTCTCAATGACCCTAGCATCTCTATCGGTTGTAATCTGCAAAATTCAAGCAACGATATCCCCCTGTGGGGGAGGTCCATGTACTTCCTGTTGTTGTTGTTGATCTTGGCCATCTTGCTGATGATTGTCACCTTGTCCATCTTGCTCATCCTAAACATGCAGTAGCTGCTCGTGGGCAATCCTCAGATGCTTCTAATCTTGTCAGTGCCCGACCACACCTCCTCTCCTAACCCCCAAGACTAGACCTCTCGCTGCTCCTCCCATAGGCATAGTCAATCACAATGGCTGATGTCATCCCCACCATCTTTCGTACTCCTTGATAGTCCTTGCATCAACTCCACCCACTACCTAACCCCATCCAAATGGCCTCAAATCTTTGAAAGTTGCAACTATTACCCTCGAATCAGCACGAGACCCCCATGTAGTCTCCTCGCATGTGGTGTGTGCATACATAGCCATGTAATCATCCGTCGAGAGAGTCTGGTGCTCGTCAAACTATTTGAGCACCTTGTTTGGTAAGTACCTCTCCAAAATGATGTCTACCTAGCCAATCAAAAAATGAGTCTATTGACGGTACACTAACTACTTTTGGTCATCTAGATAGGCCTCACAATCTAAGTGTAACCGTTATGTGAAATTTTTCATGTCATCAAAAATTTCCCTCCAATGGGATAGTCTACCAGGTTGAGTGTAGTGCAGGTAATCAAAATATTGATATCCATAGGGATCGTGGGCATCCCTATCTCGCATACCCTTTGGTTGAGTGATGGCGGTCCTTGCTTAGGCCCAAAATTGCAACAAAATGGCACCAATTGATATACTACTACCACCTCTATAGACTACCTTGTGCATTCCTTGTAAATATGGGCCAACAAACATTGAACCCAAGCATAGGTGGTGTTGTGCTCCATCATTTGCTCTATTACAATGCCCCAGCCAATGGGAAACCTCTTAGCCCTCTTTTCAGGCACCAAAGGTCCAATAATCAAGCCTGCTAAGACGATAACCATAGGGTTTGCACCATCAAAGAAGGACTCCAAATCAATCTCAGAATCAAAAAACCTGTATTTACTCCACATTGAGTAACCTCTGCATAGCCAATCTACCCCTTCAGACATCATAATCAATCAACTCCCCATGGATGGGGATCCTCAAAATCCTCCAGACATCCTCCAGGGTAACCGTGCACTCTCCAGTCAGTAGATGAAATGAAGAGGTCTCTGAGTGCCACCTCTCCACCAAAGTAGTCACCATTGCCTGATGAGCCCTGATTGGTGGCAAGTACGTGATGTATCATAATCCAACAACATCGAGAAAATCCCTTTCAAGCTCCTGAAAAATTGGCTAACTTATCCATAAGTCAAGGTCTATGCTCTTGCATGAATAACGTACACAAGATGACTTGCAAAATTTAACCCACAACGTAATTAAATTGCTATAAAATCAAATTGAGAACTTAAAACTACAACTAAGTTAGCTAAGTTAGTTAACTTAAGCAATAGCAGACTTTTTCTAGGGTTATAGCAACCATTTTTATCAATAGCGGTTATCCATAGCAATAGCAAGCTTGTCCAAAAGTGGCCATCCCTAGCAAAAGCAATTGAAATTTTCAAAAGCGGCTATCCCTAGCAATAACGACTAAATTTTTCAAAAATGACCATTTTTTATCAAAAGTGGGCAGAACAAAAAGGTGATAGTGTTTGTATCACGGAAATAGCAAATTTTTCCGTAAATGACCACTATCGCTTAGACTAACTTCGCGCATTAATTACACAAGCAAAAAATTGACCAAAGCAAAAATTAAAGATGTATATACCAGAGCCCCTGCGCTGGCTGGCCATCGGTATTGTCGGACTACCTCCGCTCAGTGTGGTACTCCAATAACTCGAGGTATTGTGAATCATTGTTTGCAACAAGAAATCACTAGAAACAATCTTAAGCAAGAATCTCAAAACTCAAAATGTGTAAATGAGGGGTAATTTCAACCTATTTTCCATTTTAACCCCCCCCCCAAAAACCCTAATTTTACCCTATAAACCCTAATTTTCCTTCTAGGTCAATTTTAGGAACACCTATGACAATTTGGAACCCTAAATGCGAGCCATAGGCTTTAAATTTTCATTCTCTACACATCTGAATTACTCTAAAACCTAATCAACCACTCGACCTAAAAAAGTAATATTTTAGGCCAACCTCTCGAGGGGGCAACTCAGCATCTTATCATCCTTTCCTTGACCACCAAGGCATAGTGGGGCATAGTGGGGCATAGTGGGGCATAGTGGGGCATATTAATTTTTTCAAATCTTGATCTATACATCGAATTCTTTGAAACAATGCAACCGGTAAATTGTGTCAAAGAAGAGAAAAATATAGACATGTAAAAATGACCTAACACATATCAGATATCCTAAACTGCATTTTTCCATTATCAACATCATTTAACATCATTTGCATCATTAACCCTATATTCCTCTATTAATTAAAAAAACTCGAATTGTTTAATGAATTCACTGTGCCATCATCTAATTTAACCTTATTCCTCTTGATTAATTAAATAAATGCAAATTATTTAATTATGTCACTAACACTACTTATTTGTCTAAATTAATTAAATAGTTATATTTAATTATTTAAGCCACTTCCCCTTCTCTAAATTTGAATAATTAAATAAACTATTCAAAAATCATTCAACACAGTCAACAAATAAACATATATCTTTATTTGTTAATGTAAAATGCAACTTGCACGTTTCTCTCAAACATTTATTAATTATTAAATTAATTAATACATCCTCACATGTCATTACCACTGATTTTTCAATCTATTTCCTAACTCAACCTAACTTCTTCGAACACTCAATCTGATTTCTTCAATCCCACAAATCATTCAATCTAATCCCACTTATTATTCAATTAAAATCCTTAATTGGATCAATCAGAGGAGTTAACTGATCAATATAATTTCTCTCAAAAGTTCTCAACCGTTGATCGTGATCTTTCATTGTTGCATCTCGATCGTTCATCTAAAAACTGAAAATCTATAAAACAATCTTCTTCCCTCTAAAAAATAATTAGATAATCTAGAGAACTTGTGGAGAGGTTACATCAAAATAGCCATTGAAGCACATTTGTATTTGAAATCGCTACTACTACTACTACTTTTTGAGCTTTCAACAACAATGGAGGATTTGTATTGATCAAGAAAACCAACATCTGTTCTCAATATGAACACACTTTGACATGGGATGGTAAACTCGTAATTCTTGAATTCATATTATGTTTTCTTTTATGCTAACATTGTTATTAAATTCACAGTTTTATAATTGCATTTCATGAGTAGGTTGAGATTTAACTTGTTTTGATTTCATTCATTTGTTTTCAGTACTGTATTTCCATCTTTCAAATTCCCCCTTACACAATTTGAATTTCAAATGTCAAATGTCGTCTATCGGGATTTAGTTTTCGATAAATTAGAATTAGTGTATAAATACCTTATCATTTAAGTATTTGAAAAGGAAGTGGAAATATTTGAATCAAGAGCATTATCAAGAAATTATTATCAATTCAAGAGCAATCAAGAGTAGATTTTTTACAACATTTCAATATTGAAGCATCATGTCAAGTTTTATGTGAGTTTGTTCATGTCTATGTTATCATTTTGTTTGTGAGATCTAACCCATGTCAATATTCCAAGCAATCAAGCCTTAAGGTGATGAGCATGAATTCAATCCTTTAAGGAAAACTTGATCTAGGTGGTGAGTTGTAGTCTATTGTTGATTTGTCATTCATTTTTCATTTAGCCTCTATCCCTCAAAAGGATAAGCTCTCTTTTATCAATTCGACATTGTGGAGGTGGAAACACCAACATGGGGTTTGATTGAGGCAAGCTCCTATATGTCACAACCCTTCCTCTTTATTTGAATGTGTAGGTTACAGGTCTAAATAATTTTAGAAGAAGATTGAAGATCATCTTTTCATTGTTGCATTCAAACCCTGCAACTTGAAAACATACGAAAACTCAACTATTTTAGCATTTGACGAAGATTCAATAGTGAGACACAGAAGAAAGAAGGCTCTAAGTAGACTCCAGAGGACTATGAAATCATATTCATTTATTGATTCAGTTGTAGTCTATTGTTGATTCATCATTCATTCTTCATTTAGCCTCTATCCCTCAAAAGAATAAGCTCTCTTTTATCAATTCAACATTGTAGAGGTGGAAACACCAACATGGGGTTTGACTGAGGCAAGCTCCTATGTGTCACAACCCTTCCTCTTTATTTGAATGTGCAGGTTACAGGTCTAAAGAATTTTAGAAGAAGGTTGAAGATCATCTTTTCATTGTTGCATTCAAACCCTACAACTTGAAAACATACGAAAACTCAACTATTTTAGCATTTGACGAAGATCCAATAGTGAGACATAGAAGAAAAAAGGCTCTAAGTAGACTCCAGAGGACTGTGAAATCATATTCATTTGTTGATTCAATTGTAGTCTATTGTTGATTCATCATTCATTCTTCATTTAGCCTCTATCCCTCAAAAGGATAAGCTCTCTTTTATCAATTCAACATTGTAGAGGTGGAAACACCAACATGGGGTTTGACTGAGGCAAGCTCCTATGTGTCACAACCCTTCCTCTTTATTTGAATGTGCAGGTTACAGGTCTAAATAATTTTAGAAGAAGGTTGAAGATCATCTTTTCATTGTTGCATTCAAACCCTACAATTTGAAAACATACAAAAACTCAACTATTTTAGCATTTGACGAAGATCCAATAGTGAGACACAAAAGAAAGAAGGCTCTAAGTAGACTCCAGAGGACTGTGAAATCATATTCCAAATTTATCAAATAAGACATAGTCACCCTAGGAAACTTGGCCCTCATAAATCAACTCTAGATTCATACCACAAGTGCACAATACTCTTCTTAGTCTATTTTCAAACTCTAAATTTGTTTGTGACTTTCCATTTTTTTTGTTTTTGCATTAGAATAGGTTATTTGCATCATTTTTTAGTCATATCATTTCATTTCATATCAAATACATTTCCAAGTCTCTAAATGCAGATCCTGGGATTGATTGGCTCACCTTTAGGTTGAAATTTAATCTCATATCCTAGTCGATCTTGAATTTAATGATAAGTTGTGGAAAAGACCCCATTTCAATCCTAAGGACCAAAAATCCCTAGGGTTCACTTTTCCCACCTGATCATTTTGGTGAACTCAACACATTAACATTGTAGATCTTCTGAAATATGAAATTTATCATCCTAGATCTAGGGTTAGTATTGCATTGTTTGGCATTTTTCATTTAGGTATTCATTTTTGTATCATAAAAAGCATAAAATCCAAAAAAATGCATATCATATTACATTATAAGTTGCAATGGGGTTAATCTCACTCATCATAGGTCAGATCTGCATTCTAATTACATTTATAAATTTGTATTAGGTCTGAAATCAAATCTGAAAGTGTTCATTGCATCCATCGAGGCACTTTGCATCTAGTCAAAAGATGATAAAATTGTATTGTTTTGTGTCAAAAAGTCATAAAAGTCATTATTTTCAAATTTTACATATCAGGATCAGTTAATTGTTGGATTTTACATCTAGAAATTGCATCTGAAATTGTCTTTTATTGCTTTTTTTTTTAAATTGGTGCATACTTACATTTTACATTGTATAATGTTAAATAAGTCAAATTTCTAGAAAATATTCACTATCACATCTACACACACAGAGGAAAAAAAACATTAAATAGTATTACACACAATCAAATTTTGAAATTCCCAAAAACTTTGTTGGACATAGTCGCCCTAGGCGCCCTTGTCCAACTAATTTTATCTCAAATTTTTATCAAATATTTGTCTATGTGTTTCTTGTATGTTACTGCTTTTTGACTTTTGCTCCTGTATGTTTTAATATGACTATTTTGCAATTCAGTGTTCATAGTGGGCAAACCTAGTGTTTAAAACTCATATGAGCTTTACAACCTAGTGTCATATTGCCAATACTCCAATGAGACGTAGTTGCATACTTATGGCATCTCACATTTTTGTTACATTCACTATGGATCCTAAGTCCTCCAACTCTTTCACGAAATGTATTGTCAATACCCAACCCATTTTGGACTCAATCCCTAATCCCACCATACCCATGACAACTTCACAAACAACCACCTTTATGCATGTTGAGACTTTTATCGCCCATGTGCCCAATCACAAACTAAAATAATTGGACAAAGACTTATAAGGATTACAAAACTACTTAAGCATTGAATCCTTAGCGGGATAAATAGCACCTATAGTGGACAACCTAAGGAAGTTAATCGATGATTCCCAAGGAATAGAGGTTTTGCGTAGTCTAGCTCACATAGTAGATGCCAACATACTTATGGCAGCTAGTTATGCTCAACCATTAGGATACACTCAAAACCAAGGAGGGAAAAAAATCTCTCCCCGCAACTATACCTTCTATTCCTACATTTACATTTCCAACTATAGCTTCAATGATACAACACACTAATGGCATAAGTCCAAGCTTGGGGCTTCTTAGTGGGAATCACTATAGTTTTATGACATCACATGTGACACCTCAGTATTCATCACTTCTCATAAACTTGCAACATATTAATCCACCAAGAACTTACACAATCCCACCATATTCACCAGACTCTCAAAACATAACAAGCAATGATTCAGTCATAAACCAACTTTTACAAAACATAACATCGCTCCAATAACAAGTTTCCACATTGAATCAAAGTCAACATGGAAAATTGCCACATTATTTTAAGAGGAGCCCATTTCCAATTGAAATTTTGAAAACACCCTTGCCTCAAAACACAAAGATACCTAGATTTGAGAAGTATAATGGTAAGGGAGACCCTAATAGTCATGTATCAGCTTATACGACATTATGTAGTGACTTTATCTTTGAAGATAAGCTCCTAGCCAAACTCTTTTTGAGATGATTTAAAGGCATGACCTTGGAATGGTTTTGCTCATTATCGAACAACTCCATAAATTCATTCAATGAGTTGGTTGATGTATTTATTCAACACTTTCAAGTACACATTGGACTTCAAATCACGTTAATTGATTTAGTTTATTGCAAACAAGGGAAACATGAAAAAGTGATAGAATTTATGGGGCAATATCATTTAATCTACTCACAAATCAACTATGTTATTCCTAATGTTGATGCTCAAAGAGTGTTCATTGGAAATTTGCAACCTAGTATTAGGGATACAATATTGTTAATGAAATACCCATCCTTTACACATTTGTGTATGGCTCTTCGTGATTATCAGATATCGATTAGTAAATATAAAGGAAAATCTTCATTGACTCCTACTAAACAATTTGAATCCTTTCCTTAAAATGACTATCAACCATTTAAGAATCAAAACAATAACTTTATCAAAATAAGCACACCTTAAAAAACCAACAACATTGAGCCACAAGTCGTAGCCATAAGTTTAACTCCCTATCAATTTAGGCCAAAAGATAGATGATTTACCCAATTTCTCGATTCTCTAGATTTGATCATGTTGCAAATGTTAAGCAATAACCTTATCTAGTTACCTCTAATTAGTCCTGTTGACACAACCAAACCTTTGCCTCCAAACTTTAACTCAAAGGCATTTTATCAATATCATCGTATACCTAGACACGATACTAGATGATTTATGCATCTTAAACATTAAATGCAAGACCACATCAATTCTAATCACATCCAGTTAACCGATTTTAATGACAAAGGAAATAAGTCCATTGCCCCACCTAATCAAAATTCACAAATTTTCACCAATCTAATGCCAAATCATGCATCCAACTCTATGCAATCTTGTGATGATAATAATGATGATAAGAATGATGTTGAGAATGGTCTAAATGATATAATTAATGCTATAGATGTTAAACCTCACAAGGGTTGAACCACTTTGTTACTCGATATTACTTTCACACACATTGATGCACCTATACATGCACCAGATGGTCCTCTTTATATTGTCAGATGTATCAATGACAAACCTACACCAATAATACTCATTGATCCAGTGTGTTTAGAAAATGTCATTGAGAAATTATTGTTTTTGCATGAGCTCTCAAGATTCTTATGAAAATTTGAAAGCATGGTTAAAAACTTATGATGGTTTCGCTCACCCTACAATAGGTTTGATCACTCTTCCAATTAAATTTATACTAAAACAACTAGATGTATCATTCTCCATCATCCCGGTGTCAAAATAGTTTTGTGCAA
>VDFB02074207.1:0-14411 GCA_007258455.2 Sequoia sempervirens
TGGAAGGAGAGGAACAAAAGAATCTTCCAAGAAAATAAAATGGGAGTGTCCTCTTTGATTAATATAATTGAGGCGTGCCTAATCGAATCACTGAATGCTAAATTGGCCATGAGTCAAGGGAAAAATAAACACTTTTCAGAATGGGATGCAAGGCTAAGAGTTGCATGGCCTTCTCTTCGAATTCCTCATTGGATTGGGAAAGGGGGTATGAAATCATTAATGGATCGAGCATCAACAGTATGGAAACCCCCGAGCCAGGCTTGATACAAACTAAATTTTGATAGGGCTTCAAAGGGCAATCCTCGCACTTCAGGGGTCAAATGCATAGTCAGAGATGATCAAGGCAATATTGTATCTTCCTTAGCAAAAGCTCTTCTAGTTTGTACAAATAACGAGGATGAATTTCAGGCATTGATTTAGGGCCTAAAATTATGGAAAGAGCTCAGAATTGCAAGGTTAGAGATAGAAGGTGACTCTGCCCTAGTCATCAACACGTTAAGAAGTGAAGGCATTCCAAATTGGAAACTCAATGATTTTCTTATGAAGGCATTGGAACTTGCGCAATCATTTGAAGGCATCCTGATAAACCATACATATAGAGAAGGAAACAGAGAAGCTGATGCCTTGATCAATGAAGGAGTTGGATCAGAGTCACTGGTTGGCCCATGCACCGGGGAGCATTCATTGTCTATGCCAGATTGGCTAGATTGGGTGTATGGTACTGGACACTTGGCATGAGGAAAGCACCTCATTAATACTCCCACGATCGACAATTTTAACGTATGAAATGGAGGATGGCTGAGATCGTTCTAAGATATGACAAGATCGGCTAGGACATATAGATGATATTCTTGCGCTGCAGGAGTACACCAACCTTATTACCTTGGGCTTAAAAATATGAAATGCCAGGATTATATGTGTGAATTAATAGCAAGTCTGTCACACATGCGTTGGAGGATGTCCGAAAGGAAGTAAATGATGGATACTGGCAACCGACGATTAATGCAATGCCCACTCTACCTTCTATTTATGGCAGAATTGAGGGAATTCATTGACACCAAAATGGATACTCCAATTAAGCTATCAAGCTCGAAGAAGAAGGTTGCATTTTGTGGCAAAATCTCGGACAAGCGATTGAATATATTTGTTGTAATAAGGATCCTCTGCACAGAAGCTGTGAAGATGGTGCTTGGTAGGGATACTTATTGTGTTTCAAAAAACCGAACAAGGGCCAATTTGGATATCTCCTCCAGGTTTTTGGCGTCATTGCTAGATTTGGACTTAACAAAGGAGCGGTGTTTGCTCCTACTCCGCTCGGTGTTCAAAGGGTCGATTTTGGTGGGCGACATTGACACGGTTTTTATTGCATTGATTGGTGGCGGGCTTCCTTGGCTGGACGACGTGGAACGAATGCTCAATCTGGGCGTGGCAGTTGACTGGCAACCTTTCATTCTGGATGTACAAGGCGTAACTCTGCAGCACTATAGACGATGGGTGTTAGTGGGACATAAATTTTTAAGCCGAAGGCTGGGGTCGGACGAGGTTGTCGGGTTGGACTGGTGCTATGCATTCGCTAACTTGGTTGGCTCTGGGCGATTCTATGAAGACCAGTGAGGAATGGCAAGGAAGGTTTTTTGTTTGATAAACAAAATGTTTAACAATGCTTTCTCTGTTTTTCTGCCAAAAGAGGGCTAACGCCATTTTGTATGAATGTAACCCTGTTGGGTTTGCTTTGTAACTACATTTTTCTTTTAATCAATATATTGCAACTATGCTGCCCTTTCCTATCATTTTTTTTTTTAATAATTTAATTAATAATTATAATAATTTTAGTTATTTTATTTTAATTTTTATTTGTATTTATGTATGTTTTGAAGTTAATAAAATTTGAAAAATAAAAAAATGGCAATGTTATAGCTAATTGATTTTTGTGAGATTTTTTTAATAAAAACAAGAAGCAAACATTTGGCTATTTTAAGATTACGATGAAATCACTTTAAAAGAAAAATAGAAAAATCATTTAAAAAATGTTTAAAAAATAATTTACCATGCGGTGCTAATTAGTTCAAAATCAAATTATTAATAACTGAATTAACAAAATGAGTTGGCATTTGAAACTAGAAACAAAAACTCTAAGCATAGACATTCACATTAAAGTTGCTTCTTTTTTCTCTTAACGACTTTTCAACGCAATGGAAAACATTGGGAAAATACGTTGAAGAAATGGCCACCGCTTTTTTGAACTTTTTCGATGACTTTGTATCAGGTCGTGTTCTCGTCTCCAAACGTAGTTCACCAAAGTTCCTTATAAACATTTGCGTGACGTCGAAGGAAATAAATATCCATTATTTGTAATGTGTGATCATTATTTTCTGATTGATTCCCCGGGGACAAGATTCGCAAATGTGCAAGAAAATGATATGCAGGTTTGATTCGGATTGCAATGGAGTGTTGGATTTCTCTGAATTCAAAAATATGATGTCCTCTAAGCTTTCTCCCTGAGGAATGGTTATTCCTTCCTGTCAGCTTTTATTGTTACCAAATATGTTCACCGGATAACTTTCGATAATTTTGATGGTAAAACGGTGCATTTTATATTAGACGTCACATACTTGAATGCACGACTAGAGTTGTATATACAAGTGTAAAAGCCAGACCCCTATAACCAAAACAAATAGCATTATATTATCTTTTTTTCAAGGAAAGTGCACTTTCCATTAAATAAAGCTTAGTTTCTAGGCTAAATCAATAAGGTTTATACATCATTAATTTAGATTACTCAAATGAGTATACTTAAGTGTATATTTTCAAAATTAAAATTTAAAAGTGTAGAATTAAATGTAATAATTGAAAGTATTCAATTTTGTGATTGTAGAATGAAAGGTTTATGTGAAGATTTTTACTCTAAGTAAATATTATGATGTTGTATGAT
Organism: Sequoia sempervirens; assembly: GCA_007258455.2. Classification (NCBI taxonomy): domain Eukaryota; kingdom Viridiplantae; phylum Streptophyta; class Pinopsida; order Cupressales; family Cupressaceae; genus Sequoia; species Sequoia sempervirens. The sequence continues at coordinate 2,933 of VDFB02074207.1, forward strand.
TTGCTTTGTAATTAGAATATTTTCTTTATGTAGAAGGTCAAGTTCATGTATGAAGGTTGAGTTTGCATTTATAGAAATGTTCTACATTTATGATCTTTGATATAGTATTTGTTCAATTTGATTTTTTGTTTCACTTCTTTACCTATACTTCCTTTGTCTTATTTGATATCTAGGGATTCATAATAGTCAAGAATACCTTAGGAAGATTTTTAATGGTGTTATAAGGGAAAATATTCTCCTAGGTCATCTCTCAAAAACTTTAGGAACAAGAATGATAGCATGCAAGGGCCCTAGAAAGATGTATAAATATTTTTTACTTTCTTTAATGCACAAAATTCAAATATTTTTCTATGGATTATTCTAGTGATTCTCTAAAATGAGAGGGGACTTCTAGATTTTGGATGTTTACAATGAATGCTTACAAATACTAGTGTATCATATCAAATTTTACAAAACATGTACTTAGTCAACTTAGGATAAGAAATAATGAGAATAGTTGACCAGATTTTAGTTTTAGATTTTAGAAATGCAAGAGTCAAGTTCATGACCACAAGTTTAACCTTGTGACTACAATAATGACCTTGGTTGAGAAAATCATCACATCTAAATGGTTTAAGGCTATATTAAGGTACATGTGCAATATGTATGATAAATACAAGCCTTAAGTGAATGTATTGGAGTATGTATATATAAGTGTAAGATGGGGGATAAATATGTGAGAATGTGTGTATTAAGATGTGTAAAGGTTAGAGTAATGAGTTCAACTTTACACAATATTATACCTTTTAAATTTTAGTCATTTGATTAGAAAATTGTATAAAATTGTGTCTTAGTGTTTCAAATTATGCTATATGATCTATCATCAAGATGAAGAGAGTAAAATTAGATATATTGCAAACCAAGGCTCATTAAAATTAAGGAAGGGGAATAGAGGAATGAAAAACAGGGGTATGAGGGGAGAAAATCTTATAACTAAAAATTTGAAAAAAAGTGAGAACAAAGAATAAATAATTATTTTTTAATATAATAAAGAATTTGGATATGAAAATAAAAAATAAAGTTCAAAATATTATAAAAATAATGATAAATAAATATTAAAATAATTAATGTAGAAATTGAGAGCATAATTGAACTATAAAAATATTATAATGATTCTTATAATAGCTTATATTATAGTAATTATAAATTAGGATATAAGTTCTCACAATAATTAACCAAATTTTGATTATAAGTGTTATTATATTATAAAAATAATTATTTATAAATATTATAATAGATAAAAATAAAGAAAAAATTGCAATTAATATATTAAAAATATTGTAATTGATAATGTAGAATATTATATTAATATTGAAATTATTATAAAATTTCATTATGTAGAAATTAAATTAAAAAAATGTAATGTAGGTTCATATGTTTAGTGGAAATGGTAATGGTTGAGAATGATGGTTCCAATTCAAAAGGGATTATAGTTATCATGAATTTTTGAGAACATAAATTTATGATAAATTAACAAGTGTAGTTTATATGTGGTTTTTTTTTTTTTTTTTTTGCATAGTATACATCATGCTAGGAGAAAATTAAACATATCTTTTGAAATAAATGAGCTTGAGAAGAAGGATCTTGAATAAAATAAAAGAAAATAAAAAGAAGGATAATAATTAGAAGAAGAAGAAAAGGAAACATGTGATACACATTAACCCTAAGGAATGATTCATTTTTACATTTAAAAGTTAAATGTTATTATTTTGATAAACCCTATGGACAAAAATAAAATAGATTCTTAAATAATTTCTTTTGAGTGGAGGAGATTTCTTTTCTCAACTTTATTGGTTTTTTTCCTAAAATAAAATAGATTCTTAAATAATTTAAAAATCAATTAAAATAATTATAAAAAATAAATAATAAAACAAAGCTCACATATATTTAAAATATATGTATTGCACTATTTTACATATATTTAAATATGTATAAGTGGTGTATTAAAATATAAAAATAAATTAAACTAAAAACCAACAATACAAATAAATAACACAAAATAAATAAAATAAAATACAAATTAAGAAGTTTAATTACAAATCATGAAAAACTAAAACAAACAATGTAAATAAAATTAAAATAATTCTTAAATTATATATATATATATTATTTTTATTTTTATTTTGAATAATGTAGTAAATATTTAGCCGATATGTTATATATAGTGTAGTGAGATTTGAATGTAAGCATTAATATTTCTTTTGTCAAAATCAAAGTTTAAAATATATATTAAAGATATTAATGTAATTTAATTTACTTTGGTGAATTTACTGAATTTTCTATAAGACCCTCAAACCACTATTAGTCATCTAAAATAGTTTTAGCTATCCTTTACTAGTAAAACAGCTACTATTTAGTGATACAAATTTAATGATACAAGCCTCCAAAATCTCTTATCACATGAAAAACGAAAAAATAAAATTGATTTTCTAATTATGTAAGAACATTCTATTTTCATTTGCAATGACTTTAATCAATTTAATGACAACTTTCTTTTTCATTTACATTACTAAATATTTTAAATCTTATTCAAATATTTCAAAATCTAATATTATACTTAATTTCTTTAAAAAAAAGCTAGATTTCTCTAAATTTATTTCCTGCCATACACACCCATATAGTTTTCTATCGACGTACTATAAATAAAAAGTCCTTCACCAAAGTTATTCATAAACCTTTGCGTAACATTGAAGGCAATACTAAATATCCTTTTGTGTGGGTACCAAAACTCTTTGTTGTACGATTCTCCTCTTTTATTTTTTGTAATTGAGATCATCATTTTCTGATTCCAATGCGTGTCAACCGAGAATTGAACGTTGTGGCGGTTTTCATATCTTCCTCATTTCCTGTGTGGTGAAGGGATCCTTCCTATTTCCAATCCAAAGCCTCGCACGCCTTCTTTCTCTTATTCTAATTTATACAATATTTTTGAAATTTATCATTCTAAAGGTCATCCTTAGTCATAATTAAAACATTTAGATGATATAATAATTTATTTATTGGTTTAAATATTAATTGATATATTAATAAATAAATCATTATATATTAACTATCATGCTCAAATAATATACTTAAATCTAATATTCTTTTCTTAGATTCAATATATATCTATTTAGGTTTCCTAATGCTTAGACAATGTCTAGTATGTTGAATACAATACCCACTTATTGTATGTTGAGAGACATAACTACAAATACAACAAAGGGTGGAATGAAATGACATAAGTATGTTAACAAAAAATAATAAGATACAAAACAAATAAAATACATGTATTTATCTATAATGAATAAAATCATTTTAATGAAATAAATTTAGTAAATAAAATAATGTATAACTATTTAATTATTTTTATATATTTTAATACATAATATAAGTAATATAATTTTTTTAGGTATTTTATAAGTAAAATAATAAGTTACATATAAATATATAATATTTATTATATTTCTGAAAAGTAAAAGAAATATCAAATAGTAAATTAATAATTTAATAAATTATTAAATTTGTTATGTAATTTCAAGTGCTTTCTATAATATAATAAAATAATTTTAAAATAATCCCTGAACATAATATCTTTCAAGTATTTAGGAGTAGTGTAAAATTTGATATATCAATGTCTAAAACTCAAAATATTGACTTAATTTTGTAATTCCTCAACAAAATGGAAAATCTATTTTTTGTTATTATATAAATTTAATTAAACTGAGAAAATTTATTTCAATATATTTTACATAGATGTAAAAAGAAAACTAACTTATATTTTTTTAATTAAAAATATATTAACTATAATTTAATTTTTATTTATAAATACAATGTTCATGTACTTTCACGTTAAAGGGCTGCTTCTTTTTTACTTGTACTTTTCAACGCAACGGAAGACACTGGGAAAACGCGTTGAAGAAATGGGCAGCTCGTCTGCACATCTGCAAAAGTAACCTTTGCGTGACGTTAAAGGCACCTAATATCCTCCATTATTTTGTATTCGAATGTGGTGCTACCAAAGTGCTTTGCTGCACTTCTCTCCTCCATTATTTGTTATCTCAGTGCGTGTCAACGAAGAATTATATGCCGTGCCCGTAGTAGGTAAACGGTGGCACCTCTTCCTTCTTATTTCCAGTGGGACGGAAGGATCCTTCCTTCCTTATTTCCAATCCAAAGCCTCGCACGGCTTCTTTTCTCTTATAAATACTACATTACGGTTTTGGTATGATCCATGGGCTTGGCTTCTACATTTGTATTCTCAGCCCTTGGGATCTCTTTTTCCTTTCATTTTTCGTAGGCCTGTATATTCTAATTTTTAAGTACAAGCGAGCTGCTTCTACAATTTCCAGAATAATGGCCGATCTAGATGAAATTCGGAGAGTGTATGACTTGGTGGATGAAAATGCAGACGGAATGGTGAGCGTGAGTGAGATTTGTGGCTTCACTAACAAGCTCGGAATATCAATGTCGGAAGATGATGTGAGATCTGCACTGAGAAAACCTCTTCAAGAGGACTGTTGCTGCCTCCGATTTGAGGAATTTGTTGAGTTCTATCAATCCATTTTCAACTATCAAGATGATGAAGAAAAAGACGATTCCGAGGATTTGATGGAGGCATTTAGGGTTTTTGATCAGAACAAAGATGGCTACATTTCTTCTAACGAGCTTCAGAACGTGTTGTCCACAATGGGATTGATTCCCTGTGGACAAGAGTCGCAAAAATGCGAGAAAATGATATGCAGATTTGATTCAGATTGCAATGGAATGTTGGATTTCTCTGAATTCAAAAATATGATGTCCTCTAACCTTTCTCCCTGATGGTTATTCCTTCTTGTCAGCTTTTATCGCCACTGAATATGTTCGCCGTATCACTTTTGGGACTTTTTGACGGTAAAACAGTGATATATAGATTATTAATTTATATTTTTGTAAAGGAAAGTGCACTTTCCCTAAATCAAGCCTAGATTCTAGGTTAAATATATAGGTGACAGATGATTAATTTATATTTATGTTATGAGTATATTTAAGTGTATATATTTTTCAAAATTAAATATTAGAAGTGTAGTTTTAAATGTAATAATTGAAAGTATTTTGTTTTGTGATTTTATAATAAAATGTTCATGTGAAGATTTTTTAATTTAAGTAGAGATTATGATAGTGTATGATTTGTTTTGGAATTAGAATATACTTTTTTATGTTGTAGAAATGTTTTGCATTTGTGGGCTTGATATAGTAGTTTGTGCAATTTGATTTTTTGTTTCGGTTGATTCACCTCTACTTCTTTTGACCTATTTGATAACTAGAGATTGATAGTATTTAAGAATACTTTTGGAGGATTTTTGTTAGTGTACAAGGGAAAATAAATGTTCCTAGGCCATCCCCAAAAACTTAGGAACTAGATAGATGGAATGCAAGGGCCCTAGAATGATGTATGTGTGTTTTTTTACTTCTTTTAATGCACCAAATTCAAATATTTTGCTATTGATTACTCCATTAATGTTCTAGAATAAGAGGGGACTTATGGATCTTGGATGTTTAAAATAAATTTCAATAAATACTAGTGTATCATATCAAATTTTACAAAACATGTATCTAGCCATCTCAAGATAGTAAAATAAACAGAATAGTTGGCCAAATTTCAATTTTCAATTTTAGAAAGGAAAGGGTCAAGTTCAACCTTGTGACTATAATAATGACCTTGGGTTGGAAAATCATCACAACTAGATGGCTAAAGGCTATATTGAGATATCTATACAACAAGTGTAATAAATAAAAGGGTTAGGTAAATGTAGTGGTGCATGTATATATAAGGATAAGATGGAGGATAAATATGTGAGAACGTGTGTATAAGGATAGGTAAAGGCTAGAGGAATGAACCCAAATTTACACAAGATTGTATCAAATGTTTACATTTGAATGTTGAAGTAGAAAACCATGTAAAAGTTTATCTCAATATTTCAAATTACACTGTATGATCCATCATCAGGATGAAGAGAGTTTTAAAATACATAGATATAAATTCTAGGTTAGAAAATAGAGAAAAATGGAAATGAATGGTCCCAAGGAGAGAAAATATTATAACTTAAATTTTGAAAAAAGAAAGTAAGACATTTTTTTTAATAAAATTGTTAATATAAGAAAAAAATTTAGATACGAGAATTAGTAAAATATAATTCAAATATTATTAAAATAATTATAAATAAATATTATTATAATAATTATTTTGTAATAATAGTTATTGTAATAAGTGGGATACATAATTGTTTTTATTAATTAAGGGGTTTTTTGAAAGGGACCTAACATTTTTAAAATAAATATGGAGAACACAAAATAACCAAATAGCACAAACTCAACAAAATTAATATAAAAGAACCACACAATCCATCACTAGATCTAGAAGGACAAACACTCTTAATTCAGGTTTGAGACACATGATTTGGAAGACCTTTCTTCATTCTTTGAACCATTGCCCAAGAAAAACCATCATTTAAATCCATAAAATGAGGGGAGGGAGGAGGGGAAACTCTCTCCAAATTACAACATGGATAAAAAGTAAGGGGACAAACATCCAATCAAGGAGATCGAATGTCAAGTGGAAATCATAATACCATTTATAGGGGCACAAAAAAACCACTCAAAAAGAGGGGAAGAAGTCAAAACAAGTGCATCAAGAACCTTAGGTAGAGGAGGTGCCACATCCCCACAAACAATTTATGCCTTAGAATCTAAAATTGGTACATCAACTATAAATTATTTTTGAAAAAAAACCCTTCCACCAAGAGGAAGATCATGGGACCTTAAGGCGTGGGAAACCAAAAGCTAAATGGCTCATGGTAAAGTAAAACCTATAACAAAAGGGAATGTTATCATAATCCAAAGAATAGATCCAAGTATGATCCAACACTTGCAAAATAAGCTCTATTGGGAGAGAAAATGTAAGCAAAGGTGGTGTGTGTGAATTTTGTAGTAGTAATGTCCACCTTGATGAAGTGACCCACATAATTACCAATTGCCACAAATTTAGAATTGTACCAAAAATGAAGGGGCAGATTAAGGAGATGGATACAAAGAGGAAACAAATTGAGATATTTAGTAGGGAGATTAAAGAAGGGATCCCATGGTTTCGTAAATAGGGCACGATGCTCCCAAAACCAAGAACAACCATCAATGAAAAGAACATGATCCTCAATAGAATCAACAAAAAAACCCTTGACATAGGGGTAAATTTCAATTTTACCTTCTATTATAGGTCACCATTGCTCAAAAATCTAGAAATTAAGATCACTAATCCAAGACCATAATTGATCAAATCTATAAATCAAACCCTTGTGAGAGAAATATTTCTCATTTTTCAAACCCCCCCCTAAACCACCATAGGAGGAACAAAGCATATTGAATAAAAAATTACCAACTAAAGGAAGAAAAAGGAAAGAAAAATCAAGAGGGATCTGTTGACAGGAACCAACAATATAGATCATCCCACACAAAAATTTGCATAAGTGTCAATGTATGCAATGGAGATTCCACCAAAATAAGCAACAAGAACATCCCCACTACAAACAATATGAAAATAAGAAAGAGATGACACATATACAACAGTGGAGAGCCCAAAAATTGCACAAAAAAAGATGACACACCAATAACAGATAAATGAACAATAGATGACACTCCAATAGCAGAAGATCCAACCATTGTTAGCTAGCCCATAATAGATGAGTCATCAACAATAGAAGGAGCATAAACACTAGAAGAATCATGGATCACTATAGAAAATTGCTCATAGGTGCGAAAAGGAGTGAGAGACATTAAAAAAATTATAATGATGATTTTTTATTAGAAAAAGAAGGAAACAAGGGTTTCAAACCTTTACAAAAAATTCCTAAAGAAGATAAAAATAACAACAAACATAAAAGAGAAATAAGGGATGAAACCTTAAATTGACAATGTTGTTGGCAACCAACAACCAACAAGAAACATAACTAGACAATTACATGAGTAGATTGAGATAAATGAACACCTTTGATTTGAGCATGGGAATGTGAGTAGATTGAGATAAATGAACGGGTGCTATCATAATAGTGGTTTACAATTCTTGAGAGGAACGAATTTTAGCTAAAATCACATATTTTTAGAAAATATAATGATTTAAGCCTTAAAAAGTTCCATTTTAAGGATTCCAATTGAAGAGGGTTTGATCAAATCACCTTAGATCAAACCCCTTGGATAGAACCTCGCTAGTTTTAAACCATACCTATAAATGCGTCTCCTTTACACCTATCAAAATGCTGATAAAAAATCACTTTTGATTTAGCTTTTGGGGGATCAAATGAATTCATTTAAAATTTATTTCAAATGATTATGGTATTCGAGAACAAGCTATCAATGAATATAATTTTAATATGTTTTGGTTTTGTTATGTATTTGTTTTAAAGTTTTATTAAACATAGGTTTTTCATCGAAAATGAATTTCTTTGTTCTTCACATGTGGAAAAATAGAAGATTATCAAAAAAAAATTTGAAAAATATGAGTGCACCAGATATTGAAGTCCTTGATCCAACAGAAAAAATAAAATAAAATTTTGACATATACAAAAAAAGTTACAGCGTTATACGGTCGCGCTATGTCTGAATTGTAATTCGTTTGACTTTGAAACTTGATTAAGGAAAAAATATTCAATAAAAAACTATCTAACCAAGTGGAAGCACTAGATATCAGAGATACAAATCTAAATTTGAAAGAATTAGAATTTTATCCTTCATGGAAAAAAAGTTATGCGTTATACGGTGTGCGTCACTTTTTAAAAATGTTGTTTTCTGAAAAAATCAATTTTCGTGGGAGATGGAAAAAAGTGCAATTTGATTCCAAAAATTTTTGAAAAAAATATTTTTAGAATCTACAGACAAAATTTGATGAGACTCTAGTTTGCACCATCTTCAAATTCCTCACAGTTTAGCCGCTATAGGTGCCCGAATGTGAAGATTCAGTTAAAAATAATAATTTCAGTGTCCAGTTTGGCCAAAAATTGTAAACCACTATTATGGGATCACCCGAACACCTTTGATTTGAGCATGGGAATGTGAAACATACTTTGAAATAAGTATCTTCCTATTTTGAACAACTATCTAAGAAAACCCATTAATTTCACCACTAGATAAGGGAGACGAGGGAGAACCAATTTCCAAGGAGTTAGAGGGAGACAATCCATGAGAGGAGAGCCAAAAAAGAGTAGTAGGCTAATGAGGAGAAATTGGTAAAGACAAATGAGGCTCCCCTACAACACCCCCAGGAACAAATGGGGGATTAGTAATAGTTGGTGGAATGAGAGGAATAAGAACCAAATCCTCCATAGCCATAGGAGGAATGAGAATCCTTTAAGTGGGGAAAAACCAAGGCTAAATGACCATTATCAAAGCACCTCCAAAAATGGGATGCACTAATTATAATCTAAAGATTGGCACCATCGACTATCACCAACCTATAAAACAACCTCCACTAGGATTGAAGAAGACAAGTCCAATTCCACTAGAATTTGAGCATAGGTGGTATGAGAAAATGTGTTGGTAACATTATCCACCATAGTGAAATTCCCCAAAGAATTAATAATGTCAATTTAACAAGAATTACACCAAAAATGAAGTGGGAGATTCAAGAGGGAATCTAAACTAGAAGTTGGTTGAAAGAATCAATTAGAGGTTTAAAATAGGCCACCCAAGGCTTGAGAAGTAGTATGCAATTGTTAGGAAAAAGGTGTGTTTTCCACCTTGCATAATGTTATAATGCAATATTTATTTATTTTGTGGTGCACCTAGGGGATCTAGGGATACACGCATCACATGGGTCTAGCATTCTTGGGGCCACTTTATGTGTTGTATGTAACATTGGAACTTAAATATTTAATGTGAGGTTGCACATGGGAATAATATCTAATATTGAGAAAACTTAATAGCAATATTAAATGATGGGTTAATGGTTTTGTAAACTCATAGTATTAGTCACATAGTTTTATGTAATACTACTTGGTGGTTTTGTGTGAGCTTGTTTCTATAAAAGAAAACACATGGGTAGTTGTCTAAGGTTGGCTTGGCTATTTGGCTAAGGGGTTGAGAGCATCTCATGTTAGCATTTGCAAGGTTAGAAGCATGGCATGAGATGTGTGGTTACATGCTTATTTACATGGAGTGCTTGTAGAGGGCTTGATGTTTCAAAGGTATTCATGGACAACATTGAAGATGTATTATAATGTTTATTGTTGAATAATAAATGAGTGATGGTTGCTTTTGAAGGCCAAGTTTTCCCTCTTGAGGGTGTTCCTAGGATATATCTTGTGTTATCTTTGCTGCCATGTTGTCTATTCTTTTGCATATGGATTTTGAATACTTTTGCATGTGGCCACTTTTTTTTCTAAAATCAGGAAATACTGACCTTGGACGTGAAATTGAGGATAACTACACTCAAAATTTTGAGATGAAACAAAAACAAGGATCGAAGTGCTCTGAGTCTACTTTCTAAACTACTAATTTATTTTGAAAATGGTTGAGATTAAGGGGTTCAAAAGAGGGATGTACTAATTTGTTGTTGTTTGTTAGAAAACCATAACATAGCAACTCTTGGCCACATTTCTTGAATTTGGAAATTTTTTTGTGTATTTTTAAAATGCTTTATAGTCAAAGTTAGCTAATAGTATCTAGTTGATGCGATTTTGATAATTTTAATGAATATTTAATTTTTACTAATTTTCTAAGTGGGCACTTCCTAAAAATAGAATTTTGGCCATGCTCCTGGAATTTTGGAAGTAATAGATTTTTTTTTTTTTTTTATTTAAAATTTGTAGAATGGAGTCTAGTTTCTAAAAATGTAATTTATTTGACATTTAGATGAATAGTTACTTTATAATGAAAAAAACACCAAACACCGTTTTTTGACAAAAAATAGACATACAAACAAAAGAAATTATGGATGAAAGGCCTAACATTGTCAAAAAGTGAAAAAAATTACATTGTTGGAAATATAAGAGAGAACCTAACATTACTCATGTGTACAATTTTTTTGTTATTAAACTAGATGCAATACTGATGGTGAGCACAAACCCGATTATGTGAAAAATTGTAGAATTTGCAAAAACACATCTTTGGTTGTTGGGAATGCCCTCCAAGCCTTTGTGTTGGTATTCCATGGAAAATGCCAAAGTTAAGGCTCGGGGATTCCCAAAGAAAAATATAACACGAGCATGTTATAACGTGCACATGTTATGTGTTAGTTTTGACATTTTTTGCTTCTCTTGGGAACATGTGTAGCAACACATAATGCGCTCACGTTATGTATTCCTTTAGTTAAATGCCACTTTATTGAATGTTTGTTGATATGTTTGTATGTATATGTATGTTGGTGTGTCATGTATGTATGTATGTATGTATGCCTATATGTATGTATGTATGCTTGTGGGAGAGAGGGTGAGAG
>VDFB02074208.1:8154-24605 GCA_007258455.2 Sequoia sempervirens
AAAGGAAGAAAATGCCCCCTCGTGAAGGGAAGGTCAAGGATTCTCCCATAGGAAAAGTTTCCCCCTCCTCGGAGGAAAGTTTTCAAGTTGTTTCTTTGCAAACCCATGATGAAAGAAACATGTTTCGCTAGGGGTCCTTATTGAGAATGCAATTTTTTTGAAAAAGTTTGCAAGGATTTTTGAAAAAAGATTTGTTGACCATGAATGCATTTTCTAAAAATAAAAATATCATGAAAGTGATGTCGCACACACGAGGGACAAATCAATCAAAAGACAAAGAAAGATAACCAAAACTACAAAAAGAGACAATAATATCACAAACAAAGGGCACAGGGGTGATCTGACTATATGAAGAATGCATAATAATAGTATATAGATGAACTGTCATCAACCCCCTACTATATCAGACTATATGAAGAATGCATGAGAAGAGAAAGTAAAAATAAAATTTGGGTCAACATGGAAGGTAAGCCTAAATGCCCCCAACACTTTGCATCGTCCCCAATTTGCCAAAAATCAATACACATAATAGAGGAAGAATGATGCCACAAATAGAGGAAGTTTTATGACACATAATCACTCCTGTATCCAAGCATCTACAAGGGTGAAAAAGGTCATCCAGGAACACATAATGTAAGCATGAGGGAACACATCACAACAAACACACACTTAATCTAAAGGTAAGGAAGAGGTGTCCCCCTAACACTCATCGACCAAGAGGTCATCTGCTTCCTAATCTAGATCATTGTACGGGGAAGGAGGATGATCTTGCAATGGTGGAATGTTAAGGGGGGAACCCTTTGACCCTCCCGCAATAAAGGCCAAGGAAGGAGACTCTTCGAGGTCTCCTCCACTTGGTTCTTGTGGAGTAAAGGTCACCAATTTTGTGAAGATCTTTGATAGGTCCAGGACCTCATACAAAGAGTTAAACATGCACTTCACAAGAGTGTCATTTGTTGCCTCAATGACCAAGGAAGGCAGTGCCTGAGATTCACTACTAGGCTCACTGAGTGACTCGAGAGTAGTGACGAACTCAAGGGACACTGGAGCTTCCTTCGTCACAGGGATGACACATGCTAACGAAAAACCACCCTTTGAAGAGGGTGGACTCCTCTTACGCCCCCCATTGCTGGAAGGGCCAACCTCCACCTTCCACTTTTTCGGAGGGTGCGAGATGCCCACAAATGAGGCATAAGGCCCCGAGGAGGAGAAAAATGTGGCGGACACCACCAAGGTATTCGACATGTCCACGGGCTTCAAGAATGGTGGGATGTATAGAAGGGACATCAAGAGAGGTAGCTCGATGGAAGGAACAATAAAAACCTACACCTTTTTAGGGTTAGGGGTGTTCACACTTGCAGCAAGAGCCAAAAGCAGCACTGAGGCTGATTGAATGGAAGCAGAGGGGATGAGAGAGGATGAGACATTAGGAGGGCTTGAAATAGAGGCAGTTGACTCCCCTTCCTTCCTCTACAAAATGGCCTGCTTAGTCGCTAGAGCCTTTCGTTGACACTTGTGCTTGTGCACAAGGCAATTTCTATGACTTTGGGAGCTAGAGATGAAACAAAAGGATCTTGCTCGGCCATAGGAGTGTCCATCATGGCCGTTTCCAATGGAGGGAGAAACTCCTAGATTGGATTAGGAGGAAGAGATTGAGAAGAGGTTGAAATAACAACAAGGGGAGTCGGCTCTAGCACCTAAGCGGCGGGCCTCTTCCCATTCACTACCTTGGGGGTAGGAGCGGTAGGAGGCCACAGAGGCTGACAGATAGAGGATTCCCTATGGGGACCCTTCCCTCTACCATATCGAATGGGCCTAGGCACCATGGATAGAACGAGAAGTTCGAATGTAGGATGCTTAGGTTTTTGCCAAGCAGGCACCATAGGGTTCTCCTGCAAATGTGGAACAGAATCTAATGATGCCATAGTAGGGTGAGAGGAAGTGGTAGGTTGGACATCAGAAGAGGAAGAGGAACCTCAAGAATGAGCTTCTCTTCTTCCCTTCTTTGGGCCATGGTGGCATCACTGTCAGCTTTCAAACAAGCCCTATGCGAGATGGTATAGGGAGATGGAGGATACCTCACCTTAGGTGTTAAGTGCCCTTTCTTGTACTTCTCATAGGTCTAGCACAAGAGGATCATCCTAGGTGGAAGCGAACCAATGTGTGTAGGCCAAAAGTGGTCTAGAGAATAGCTACCATGCACAACTGGTGATTTATAGCCGTTGTCATGGATTATGTGTACTGAATCCTCATGGATAAATTTCAAACACTTATGCATGACCGAGGGAACTGCATTCATAGCGACCAACTAGGGGATACCCAGTTTCACCCTAAAGAGTTTGGACCCCAGGATTATGTCAAAAAGAAAGCTTACTAACTTAGGTCCAACAAGGACTGATAAGGTGATGCTACCTAGGGGAGATACGAAAAGTCTGTTATGTGTAAGGATGGTACTTTCAGGTGCTTTGTACACATCTTTATGCAGGAAATTGATCAACATAATCTCCTCAATTATGATATTCACCCTACATGTCGGGTCAACAAAAACACTTGTTACAATGTTTTTGTTGATTCATGCAAGGATGTAAAGAGGAGATGGCTCTCTGTTATAACCCATCGGCAGATCTTGCAAGGTGAAAGTTATACCAGGATAACTACTCATAGGTTGCATGGAAGGGATAGACAGTTGTAGAAAGGAAGCCATTGTGTACACTAAACAACACCTTCAAAGATCCCCCAAAGTTTTTCAATTCGACAGTGACCCAACTAAGGATTTGTTCCACAATGCCTACAGAACCTTTCAACTATGCCTACTAGGGGTCATAGGTTGGGTTGTAGGGCGAAATGACTCACAACACTCACACCTACAACACTCTTAGGATACAAGGAAAGGACCCTTCAACACCGCTAAATGAGACCAAAATGGTTCATGTCGGGTTCACCAAAAATGTAAGAGAGGGGGACCAACCACACCAAGGCTCCAGGTCATGGAGAGCCGAGAGTGGAGGGTTGCCCTAACTTACCTCAAGCTAATGGATGTTTTGGACAAGAATCGAGAATGAAGAGCGCTCTCAAGTGCTTCTGTCACTCTACAGATCCAAAAGTCTAAATGGGGCTAGATGAGCCAGTTTTTGGAGTTCAGACTGCACCTTAGATAGCTCTCTATCCAAGGATGGAAACACGGGTTTGGGATGATAGTGCGGTGCGCTGGTGTCCATACAACCAAAAAATGTAAAATGCAGTATAAAATACCAGAAACCTACTTAACATCCTAGCTAACTAGTTTTAATGAAATGAACATAATTATGAAGTACAAAAAGTAAGCATGTAAATGATAAAATAAGTAGATAAAGACAAGGGTGACGCATATCAACCACTAAAGCGCTAGTTCGCCAGCGAGCTCCACACACATGTTCACCTACACACAAGCAAGAGTGGGAAAATATTGGGGTGTATAGGGGTTTGCCTCAGTCAAACCCCCACTTTGGTGTTTTTACCTCCATGGATAGCCTAAAAAGCCACGAAGTAGAAAATATGATAAAGGAAATAGAAAGGAAAGCACATTGAACACTACAAAAGATGCTAGACTACTCTATTAAACCACAAAAGGAAAATGAAGTGTTACCACCTCCACCCAAAGGATCTCAAGGCTAATGAAGAGAGAATGAAAGCAATGAGCTCTTGGAAAAGTTGGCATGGATTTAGCAGTGACGAAGGGAGGTCTCACAAGACTCCAAACTCATAGCTTCTAGTAGCACCACATGAACAAAAATGGAATTGATGGAGTAACAAGCTTGCTTGCTACAATGCTCAATGAAACTTTGTGAAAACTACTTGAGAGAATGTGATAGATTACTGGAAGATGAAGAATTGCTAAGAGATGAAGTCATTGTGAAGTGAATGCGTTTGAAGGTCAAAATGGGAGGGAAAGGAGCCGTTTTTAGGTTTTTTGGTCACATAGAGGCATTACAATTCATCCCCAATGAGGAGTGTAACATCCTTGCAGACTCCAGAGGTAGGAATCTGTTAGGGACAACAACGTGCCACGTAGAAATCTATGCACCGTGCTCATGTCCTTGATGAAAATTCCCCCATCAACACACAAAACATGTGCCAAGTGGATGGAAGGTAGGTGGGTGATGTGGAATTTTTCCTTCAAGTTTGATTTTCTAAGGTGAGGGGATGCAAAATAGCAACTTAGACAAGGGGTACAAATTCGCTCCTATACACACACATCATAGGTACAACAAAAAATAGCTCATATGCACAACACAAGTATAATAACAACTAGCTCAATGATACATCACCTATATCTAGTTTGAATAATCCACATATACAAATCAAATGCTCACATAAAGACCAATTGGCACAAGGGAAGTGAATGCAATCTATTGTATGTATCATCCCACTACCTGGTTCACTAACACATAAGTTTATAAGTAGTTCTTATTTGGAAAAGGAATGTCACTACGTCCCATACTACACCATAAATATCATCCTTTTCTCAATCCACTACCATCTATGATGACAATCAAGTATCCCATACTACTTGTGTCCTCATTAGCAAGGGCATAGGTATAAGAATGTTCACAAAGAAAGAAATGGGAGACATGATCAACCCATATAATCTTGAAGAAGATGAAGGAACAATGAATATTGATTAGGAGATAAGGACTCCCATGCTAAAACATTCCATCTATGATTAGCTATAAAAGCCCATTTGGAAAGATAGCTGAAAAAAACTATTTCATTCACAAGGAATATGAATAAAGGAGGTGAAATCAAAGTTTTAGGGAAGGTAGAAAATTTTCTCCACAAAAGATGCCAAACACCAAGAAGAGTCATTAGAATTCCCTTTGTTCAAAAGAGAAAATAAAATCATGGAATCCATCTCACAAATAACCTATTTCTAACTGAACTCACATGATTTCTTCAAAGTCACAAGCATAGCATGGGCCTCCATTTGATTATTAATACCAAACCCCATTGCACAAGAAAAAAAAAGAAACCATTACTATCACAACCAATACCACCAATCCTAACTTCACCAAGATTACCCCTTGAAGAACAATTAGTGTTTATTTCAAAAACATCCAATAGGGGAAGAGTCCATTTTCCAACTCTATTAACCTTATGAGAATATTTGATCTAAGAGCTAGAAGGAATATAATGAATCTATGGACCCAAATTTAACATTTTCAAAAATAAAATATTAGAGGGAATTATGACTTGATCAAAAGTGCACTTATCAATTAAAGTTTATTTTAAAAGTCCAAAACATTCTTCCAAGCATACCCTTCAGAATCTGACATCTTTCAATGAATTATTATTCCTCTCCATCTCAATTTGTGAAAGGATAAAGACTAGACAATTATCATAGGCAACCAATAAGAAACGGGAAAAAGTAAGAGGGCACCCCAAACTAGCCCAAAAATTAGACAAAGAAGTAGCATGGATAAAGGGACAATTATAAATATGCCACCACTACCTCCAAAGACCCCCAAAAAAGGGAACTAGAAGAAAATGAGACAAACATTCCTCATTAACTCCACAAAAAACATATTTAGAAGGGCCTAAAAATCCTCTCTTTTTAATATTGTCCTGGGTAAGATATTTATTTTGACAAAGTAGCTTAAGAAATAAATTAATTTTGGGGTAACAAAATTTAATCTAGATGTTTTTCCACCATGGAAAATCCTTGAACTCATTATTTTCCTCTTCTAATAACTTATATCCTACAAAAATTGAATAAACCCCTTTATGGTGATAGCCTCAAGCTAGAATATTAGTCTCCTCTAAAGAACAACAAGGTCAACCAGCTTAGATAAAAGCAAGGGTAGCATGAGACTTTGGATATCCCCTTATAGAGCAAAAAATCATGTTTTTCCAATGAAAAGTACAATCATACCCCACAAAACAATAAGTCTTAAAATTAGAAACTGTTGATAAAATGAAATTTAAAGAACTTACTTAAAAGGTGGAGAAGAGGGAAAGTAGAGAGAATTGGGGAGTGAAGATCCTATGAAGCATTACAAAAAGAGCTTGATTACCCATTTAACAATCTAGAAAAGGCCTCACTTAACAAGAGAAGCACCTTTCTTGATGGTAATCTAGACCATAGAGCATTTGCCAAGTAGATCAATTTAGGGAGCCTCTTTAGTAGTAACCCCATGCAAATATTTGTATCTAAGAAGTTTAGTCCAAGGTTGATTCTATTGTGTGCAATCTCTAGTAAAGTTTAGTAGCCAAAGATTGACTATTGTGTTCTAATTTTCTAAGACTAAAACCACCACATTGCTTAGGCTGACAAACCTTGTCTCAATTAATAAGACTCCATTTTTGAGTGTTTAGATTCCCTACCCATAGAATTTTTTTAGAGAGAGAATCAAACTCCTTTACAAATCTTTTAGGAGTTCAAAGCATAAAAAATTATAGACAAGAAGATCCTACAAAATAGACTTTAGAAGGGTAAGATACTAGTAAAGGATAACCAATGTAAAGTCTAGTGATTGACCTGCATCCTCAAACAATCAAGACAATTTCTTATTGAAGACAATTAGGAGGGCCAACTAATAGTTGAATATCAACATAATCTAAAGGATATTGTTCTTACTTAAATATAAAAATAAAATCAGTTCTTTGTTGAATGGCCAAAAGAATATTAAAGAAAAAGACATTTGAAATATATGTCCAAAATAAGTTGAAAACTAATATTTTATATTTGAAATTAGAATACCACCTTCTTTAAAATAAAAACAAAAACCAAGCAACATCATAGTACCGGTCAGTAACTTTAATCATTAAAACTAAAAATTCATTTTGCTTTTGCTCGTCAAGTTATGCTTAAATTGCTGCATCAATTAGTGGTGGGATTTTAGAACTTCCGAATACCACTTAAGCCCTTGATTGGTTTGCAACGATACTCTAAAGCTAGGTAACTAGCTCTTTCTGAACTACCATGGTTCCTTACCCTTTTTCTTGAAGATTTGCATTAACGTCGAAAGTTACTGGTGACGGTGATCTTTGAACTAAGATTTGTCAGATGTCATTTCTAAAGTACAAGGTAGTTGTCCTTGTAATTTCATCTGTTTTTCAATTTGTAATGTGTGGTTTATTATAATTTGATTTTTTCTGGACTAAATAAAAAATTGCAACTCACTGAATTGTTGAAGTTATTTAAATCCACAGTAATTGTGAAAAAACATTTGAATCTGGGAACATGGAGAACATGCAAACACTGTTATTGCTCAATCTGATTTCCATGCATGCAAATACATTCAACTTTTCAATCCCAATGCAGTGTCTGTGATCTCTGTGCAGTAACTAGTGATGTGAAATGTGTTAGCTGTGATAAGGGATATTGCCACTATCTTAACCTGTAGCATGCAATACAAATACGCTGCAGCTGCTCTCTGTACACGCATGCACTGTCTCTGAAATGTTTCTAGGAACTTATCATTGTGATTCCAAATGAGATTATAATAATTAAGAATATTTCCCAAACATTTGTTTCCTTGGGTGGTTTCACAATTGGGAAAGCATATCCAGTTTTTATTAATGGAATCCACGTAACATATTCTAATGCTTTATTATCCAAGTGGCTGAATGCATAATTTAGCTTCTCGTGGGGACTGGGGAGAGATCCAAGTGGGGACTGTGGAGAGATCCAAGTGGATGAATAATGATATCTGCAAACAGTTATAGCATAGATAAGTTGGATTGAAGAGATTTACTTAAAAAAACATTCTCTGCAAAATTGAATACTCACAAGAAGATAATCCAAATATGAATGGGAAAGTATAAACTAATGCTCCCAAAATGATATAGATTCTTTTCACTTATGGAAACAGCTCAAAGGTAGCTTTTGTAGGGAGACGGATATCCGTCCAATTCCTGCGGTCCAAAAAAACTAATTTAATTCTAATATGGTCCGTATCCCATGGCTTTTTGAAATTCTTTGAGATGAATGATTAAAGTGATTTGAGAGCTATCATCATAAGGGAGAGAAGAGCCAAAGGTTGAGTTAGCATACTGTCAATTGCACGCCTCAACTGAGCAAGTTGGTCCAAACGAATGGAAAAAGGCTACCCTAGTCATTTCTTATTATAATTATATGGAGCATGTTCTTTAGAAAGTAACCCTCCTGTGAAGAATCTTGAGTTCTTCACAGAGTCTATTATTTGCATTAATCTTCATTATTGATTCCTCAATGAATCAAAGTAATATAATTTTAAAATGTTTCCCATCAAAATCACCGTGCTCAGTATAAGTTGTCATACCAAAATTCAATAGTTCAGTTGTAGATGCTTGGTTGTCCTCTTCTTGACAATGAATTCCAACAATTTATTATTTTTTTGGTCTTGTTTTGTTTTTTTTTTTTAAATTGCGCTGGAAAATGAGTTACTCTGATATAATGGAGAGGAGAGTCAAAAGTTGAGTGAGCTTACTGTTAATGGCATGCCTCAATTGAGCAAGTTGGTCCAAACGAATGGAAAAAGGCTACCCTAGTCATTTCTTATTATAATTATATGGAGCATGTTCTTTAGAAAGTAACCCTCCTGTGAAGAATCTTGAGTTCTTCACAGAGTGTGCTAAACGGACAGAACCTCAGAATTGTATCTTCTTTATGAACAGTTGTAATTTATTATGCATCCCTTAGCATTTAGACTACGCTTATAAAATAATCAGATTTTTTAAATTGTAATAAAATTTATCATTTGCATTAATCTTCATTATTGATTCGTCAATGAATCACAAGTAATATAATTTTAAAATGTTGCCATCAAAAGCACCGTGCTCAGTATAAGTTGCCATACCAAAATTCAATAGTTCAGTTGTAGATGCTTGGTTGTCCCCTTCTTGACAACGAATTCCAACAATTCATTGTTTTTTTGGTCTTGTTTTGTTTTTTGTTTTTCAAATTGCGCTGGAAAATGAGTTACTCTGATATAAATGATCTAAATTAACTAATTAAATAATTAGGGTTTAGAGTTGAGAGCCAAATAATAAATGTAATATTAAATTTGTAGAATTTATATAAATTAAATATGATGTTTAATTTGTTTTTGGATGGGAAAAATATATTATTAATGTTTCAAATTGATCATGAAAGTGTTGGAAAACAAGGTCTTATCAATTAATGCTTTATAATCTACAAATTAATTGTATCACAATTTCACGAGATTTTCATTTTTATACATCTATCTATTAATTACCAAAGTTAAATCACATATTAAATTATGGATACTTTATCTATGGTTCTTGTTCATCGAAATCAAATCACGATTCACAATATCTACTAGAGTTATGAACATACATGACAATACTTTTATATTAAAAGATTCATCCCAACTATAAGGAAAATTATGCCAATCATAATAAAAATAATAGTAAGATCCTTCAAGAAAGCATTCAAACATGTATATATATCTTCTAATGCATACTATATTAGATTCCAATAATGATAGAAGAATAAGCCATAAAATAGTGAACACATTTATTTATCTCAACCATGATTTTTTTTTTAAATTGATTAAGTTAATCAAATTAGATTATTGGCAATATATTTTAGTTTCTTTTTTGTTGAGGATAAAGCCATTTTTCAAAAAGGTTCAAACTCTTTTTACAAAAGATAAATTAGATGTAACAATAAAAAAACAAACACACAACATATGGAAAATAGCAAGGGTAGAAAATACTTTGTTTGTAGGAAAATAACACACCACCAACAAGTGGTGGCACACCAATAAAAAAAGGGCAGCAAGAATGATCCGTCCAAAATAACTTTCCTAAATAAAAAATATTTTTAGCCTTCATACATCTAGGTGAAAAAATGAATTATAATTCTTAGCTAATGGTTTGGAACTAGTGAGTTCCAAAGTAATTTTATTACCATTAGCTACATCTTTCTCTATTTCACTACCATGATTTTCCTTTTGATTCAGTCTTCCTCTCATTTTTCCACTCCTATATATGCTACTCTCGTAGTACTTCTAGTTTTTTTGGATGTAGAATTGATGTAAGACTTGGTGTAGACTTGATGAAGGGTAGGTCAATAGAAACTCCAATTTCTGGACAAAGGAACAAGGGCTGATTTCAACATCAACTAGATCCTCATCACATAATTCTTCTTCCTCCAATGATAAAACATGTTAAACTATTATAACACTTTGTCCTTTTCTAGTACTTGTAGTAATGGAAAAAGTAGCCTTTTCCCTTACTTGGTTTGATAATTGACATTAAAACTGAATTAATGGTGTCTTGGAGTAGTGTTGTAATGTGTTATACACATTCACGTTATTCTAGGACCTTTATTTGATCAAAACATGGTTTAATTGATCCTTTGCAAAGGTGTTGTAAATTGTTGTAGCACACTTTCACACCTTTGTAGGATTTATTTACTTAATTAAGCTTAATTGGCCCCTTCTTAATAAAATGTATTTAAATTTGCACCTTATTTAGGTGTTGTAAAACACTTTCACATTTATCTAGGGTGATCTTAATTAATTGTGCTTAATTGGAGTAATTAACCCCCTTTAATTCAAATTTATGACACCTCTTGAAGATCTATCTTGACACCCATGATTTGAATAATCTAACATTTAATTGGGAAAAGTTAGGTCTTGGAAAAAGGTGCCAAGACCCATTCACCCTAGGTGGTAAATGGGTCCTCCCTTAATAGGACCCCCCTTTCCAAGTTGATCTAGAATAGGTTTTTAATGTGTTTTCCATCCCCTAGGGTTAGGTCCTGGAAAACTTATCTAGGACCCATTCGCCCTAGGTGAAGAATGGGTCCTCCCTTAATGAAGACCCCCTTTTCAAATTTAATTCTGGTAGGAATTTAATAAAGTTTTCTTTCAGATTTGGTGTCGGCCTTAATTATTTCAATTTCAGATGAGGACCCCCTTTTCAAATTTTATTCTGTTAGGAATTTAATAAAGTTTTCTTTTAGATTTGGTGTTGACCTTAATTGTTTGAATTTTGGGGTTAATCTCCTCATTTAGTATAAATAGGGGTTAATTCACCTAGTTTCCTCCTAAGCAATCCTAGACTTTCAAGCACTCAAGCAATATAAAAAAATTGGAGTTCACAAGAGCATTCACAAGGCATTTCAAGGAAGATTTCAAGAGTCTATTGCAACAATTCAAGATCATTTCATCATGACAAGGGTTTGATGCATTCATTCATGTTGTTGAGCTAAAGAAGTGGATGTAGCATTGAAGATCTACTTGCAAGATTTGTTCACATCATATTCAAGGATCCAAGATCTACATTCTTCATGGCCACTACATGCTAGTTTGCAGATTTGTTTCACAAGACATTATCCAAGCTGACATCAATTGCATATTTCATGTTTCACGCTTCATTCCTTTATTTCATCATTTGTTTTAATTACCTACAAGGGGTTTGACTAAGGCAAACCCCCATTCACTAACAAACAACATTTTTTTCTTCCCTTGAATGTGTATTTGCAGATTTACAAGTTGAAGATCAAGTGAAGCAAGTTTGGAGCAAAATTGTCAAAGTTGACAAGTTGCAAAAGTTGTTATCTAAAGTGAAAAATCAAATATTTGAAGCTGCAAAATTATCTATGGACTTCCAGAAACTAATAATCAAGATTTTGAGAATGTAGACATCAAGGAAAATGACCTTGATCTCAGTTTTGGAAACCCTAACAAGGACCCATTCACCACTGAAGGTGAATGAGTTCTTTGTAGCCTAAAAAAACAAGTTTTTGACAAGGTACACAACTTTTTATGCTCTAAAAAATTCCCTCATAGTTGCTATAACAGTTAGGTATCATTTCTAATTGTTATTTGCATCTTATCATACACATAATTGTAGTGATTTTTTTGGAAAATGTGCCTCAATCTCACAGGCTGGATCCTCTGAGAAAGCATGGTCGCTGTGACATTCTTGATGTCTGGCCAATTGACAGTTTAGTAATCTTGTGTTTTGCTCATGTCATTGTGACTTTGCTTCTATCTTGCCGAATGGACCTATCGCTTTGAATTGGTGCATTCGCTATAACCCTTTGTAGAGTGGAAATGTCTCGGCGACATAAGGGTTTGTTATCAGGTGCCTAACGTATGTCGGTGTGACCTATGGCGACTGGAGTCATCGCTGTAACCTATTTGCTTCGATATGAAGTCTTAGCGATGGAGGGTTGTCTCACCGATATGTTTTCTCCTAGAGCCGTCAGGGTAACTCAAGTGTGTCGGTATGTGGTCCTATCGACAAGGAGATGTCTTGCCGATTGTAGTCATCGGGGTGTCTTGAACATTCAGGAAGATCTCTTGGCAACTGGGAGATGTCTGGCCAACTGTATACACTCGGAGTAGCTTAAGGGTCTCGATATGAAGTCTCAGCGATGAAGGATTGTCTTGGCGACAATGTAACCTTCGAAGATATTGGGAAGACCCTTGGCTAAAAGGCTTGTTTCGATATGATGTCTCATCAAATATCGGAAGTCTCACCGACTGCTTGTGGGGTCATCGGTTCGATGTGACTCTTGGTGAGAAGTGGTTTCAGGATATCATGGAAACCTTGGTAAGAAGTCTTGCCGAAGGTTGATTCTCTTGCCAACAGTGGAACACATCGGTATGACCTGAAGGCTTTGCTATGAAGTCTTGGCGATGGGCATTTGTCTCACTGACGGTGTGGGATGCGTTCGGCATGACTCTTGGCGAAAGGTGAGCTCAGGGTAACCTGGAGACTTCGGCGTGAATTCTTGGCAACAGGTGTTGGTCTCGCCAACGGGGATGAAACTGAAGTCATCGGTGTAGCTCTTGGTGCCTGGTAAAAGTTCTTGGCGAAGTCAAATGTCTTGCTGACTTGGCAAGACATGGGCGCTGGGTATGTGGTCTTGACGAAAGACATAAGTCTTGTCGACTGGTTAATGCAGCGCTCGGGGTGACTTAAGACCTCAGTATTATCTCTTGGCGAAGAGCGATTGTCTTGCCAATGGGAAACCTGATATCGATATGACTCTTGGCAACTATTTGGGATTCGGTATGACTTGAAGACTAGATGTGAACTCCTGGCGATAGTGATAGTCTCACTGATGTGCTTGCTGAGGTCGATGTAACTTGTAAGCTCGGTGGAACTTCTTGTCGATGGAGAGGACTCTTAGTGACAACATGTAATCAAGTCTTGTGGCATCGGGGAGACACTTCTAGTGTCTCACTGACATGTGACACAAGTTGATCGCTATTGACCAAGTGAAGAATGTCTGACATGGTGCACGTGGACCAATCAGAGGAAGCAAAATTCAAATGGTTGGCGGTTGGTTGTTTTGAATGGTTTGAAAGGAAAAATCTGCACAGGAGTGGAAACATCTGCGACGATAGGGATGCTAAGTTGGTAGATTGCTAAAGTGTGATCTTGAACCGATTCACAGAGATCCTGTTGAGAACGAATGCATATATGTATGCATTGGACGTTCTGTAGGTGTGGTTGATCAAGTTGACAAGCCGAGAAGCTGAAGAGTTGAGAGCTAGAGAGATATCGATAGAGAAAGGCCAAGTGGCTGGCTGAAAGGCCGGAGCCATGAGGTCGAGGCAGATAGTGAGAGAGGCAGGGTTACGGTGGAATCTCTCCTGAACATGAATGTCATGGTTGATCTCTCTGGGGGTGTTTCCTACCAGTTGTATCTAGATGAACAAGATGTAATCTCTAAAAAGGCTAAGAGCCTGCAATTGTATTGCAACCATTGTTGCTGAATAATACAATGGCTCGAACTTTGGAGAGTGGGGTTTTTTTACCCGAAAGAATTTTCCCCGCGTAAAATCTTTGTGTTCTATTTTCTGTAGTGTCTTTCAATTGTGTTGTTGATTGCTATTGAATCTACATATGTTTCTCTCAGATGGATCAATGTAGGAAATAAACTGTGTCTGTTCTGCATTTGGACATAGTTGTCCATGTCTTTGAGGTAACCTAATCAAAATGAAAGTTACCGAAGGCACTACTGTATGGAGTTTTCACTATATGCGCTCCTAGATTTCCTTACAGATTTAGCGTGGAAAAATTCAGTGGTAAATCCTCTTCCTCATGCATTTTGGATTTCACCCTCTACTTTATTTTCCAACCACATTATTAATGGTGAACCCAACTTATTGAGCATTACAATTTTCTAATTTTTGAAGTCTCTTTTGCATCCTAGTTTAGATCTTGCATTTAGATTCACATTGAGTTAAGATCTCTTTTAGAGTTACTTGTTTTGCATTGAAATCTTGCATCTCATCTAGGGTTTAGACTTGCATTGTCTTGCATCTCTCTAAATCTAAAAAATGCAAAAATAAAATTAGTTACTTTGCATCTCATTTAGAGTTCATATAATTGCATTTGAAAATAAAAAATAAATTGCATTTCAATTTAAGTCTTGCATTTCATCTTTTCATTGCATATTTACATTGAATTTATGGAAAACTTGAAACTGAAATTCATTGTCTCAGACCTAGAACTAAAATATATCATTGAAATCTTGCAAATTATTAAAAAACAGTTTAAAATACCTAACCAAGACCCATTCACCCCTACTAGCGAATGAGTCCTTGATCAATTCTTGTCTCTACCTTTTGGCAATTGAAAAAGCATCAAAATTCACTCTAAAATGCACAAAAACATCTCAGAAACATCTAACCAGGACCCATTCACCTTTAATGGCGAATGAGCCCCTGTTAGCTACTAATTTGCATTTTCTCCAGACATTATAATCTCAGTTTCTAGCTCCTATTTGGTGTTGTTACTTTCTTGTTTCAATTTATTGATTTGGTATTTCATCAAATTCATTGCATTTAGCTTAAATTTCTTTATTTCACTACATTATTAAAATTAAAAATTGCATTCAAGCATTTCATTTTCAGCTCATTGCATTTTGTAAGTTACTATGTTCACATTTGAAATTCTGAAAATGGAGAACTGTTTATGAAATGTGTGGAAGTCCTTGTTCTCTTTGGTTGATGTTTCAAGTTGTGTTTTTGGCAACGACCCTAATAAAATCAAACTTACTCATGCTCACAAAAATCCTAATGCATGTCCTCCTCATGATGTTAACACCATTGGAGAAGATTATGCCAACATGAATGAATTCATAAATGATTTCCTTAACAACCTTGATTCCAATGCATCCTTCTATCCTTCATTGAAACAACCAACACAACTTTAGATGTTTGGTCTTCTACATCCTGAAACTGAGTTACAAGTTGAACCTAAGTTCCCTACCATAGGTGAACCTAGCTTCTCTAAACAAGCAAACATTCAACCATGCTATGTCAAAAAATTAACCAACACATTAATTAACCTTGAAGAAACATATGGAAAAGGATTTACAATCTTGAGTAAACAAGGATGTGATACAAGTGAACATGAAATTCATCAAATCCTAGAGAAAATACCCACTGATAATATCAAAGGGTTAGGATATCAAGATCCTCTTCTCGACATAAATGCTCTAATCCCTGAAGAATACCTAATGCTTCATAATGATGGTAGGATTGTCTTAGATCCTCTTGCTAACGTAAGCATCCTCCTTACTAAGGAACAACCCATGCATCCTAATGACAATGATAATAAAGACAAGATCATCTTGGGACCTCCTGCCCTAATTCCATCTAGAGAAGTTGGTGAATCTAGCAAGTGAAAGAGACCTTACAAGTTAAAGAAACTAAAGTTCCCTTGTCCACCACCAGAAAGTGAAAGAAAACTACAACTACTTCTAAACCAAGAAATTATAACATAACCACCTATGAAAAATAATAATTTAAGACTATATCCTAAAAGTGCAAATGTTCTGCATTATTGATACCATAGAACTCTTCGACATAGTACTGATGACTTTCAAGCATTCAAATTGGTCTTGAGAATTTTTCACTTTGATGGGAATGATTGTCATCTATTGATTGAGTA
Source organism: Sequoia sempervirens (assembly GCA_007258455.2). NCBI lineage: Eukaryota > Viridiplantae > Streptophyta > Pinopsida > Cupressales > Cupressaceae > Sequoia > Sequoia sempervirens. The sequence continues at coordinate 24,061 of VDFB02074208.1, forward strand.
CTGTATCCTTCCGCTCCTTTCCATGTAATAGTTGTAGAATCTTAAAACATTTTCACTATTACATGTTTTACGCTTATTGCAAATCATTTTCTTTAAAGTAAGGAGCTCATTTTCATCACCTATTTGGGCTCATTTCCATCCTTACACAAAGTGGAGGCAAGAATTTGATATCTTTGTCCTATTAATGCATTTGTCGTTGTCCCTTTGGCTAATTACCCGCCTTTCATTTATACAGACCAAGATTGGAAGGAAGACAACTGCTGTAGGTTGACTTGTATATGCCTTACTAGTCTTTTTCTTTTTTATGTTTTTCTTTATGTGATTGCATGTGTGTAATGTGATCCCAGACTGTGACATTTCATTTGATGTATCCTTCTCTCTTTGTGTGTATTCTTCTATATGTCATAAGCATTTTATCATCTTGCTTTTGTCTTGTGTTTTCCTTTTGGGGATGATGCAAGGCATCAAGACATTCATGTCTCTTCCATGTTGACCGAAAATATTTTCTTTATCTTTTTCATTTGTCTTGTGTTTTCCTTTTGGGG